>JAKUCM010002758.1:0-39570 GCA_023374145.1 Lepidium sativum | reverse complement strand
TTTTCGGCATTTCTCCATCATCTCTCAGAAGCATCCTCAACTTCTAAGAACTTTATAGATTACAATGAAACCAGAACCGTCATTTAAGATATGCAACAATCTTAGTTTTCTAAACGAGAAAGGCCAAGTGATCATTGTTTACCTTTTCATAGGTCTATTGGGACTCTCAAGCCATCATGAGCGAGTTTTACTGGAATCCCTTCCCTAGCAAACCAAAACATTCCAGCAAATATGTTTACTTCTCTCTTTCTATGGATGGATTCTTTATCTTGATAATGTAGTTATGGGGTTCTTATAGTTTGTTACCTTTTAGACCATTCTTCAAGAAATTCGTTGTCCTTATGGTGATCAAACTCGTGAGTCATTCCGATTAGAAGAGCCCTTTTTGGACTAAGTCTTTTTATTGTCTCGAGTGTCTACAGGTAACAAAAGTAAGCATACGAAAACCATATAAACACACGCACATACACTCTTTCAGAGATAAGCGATGCTAGAAAAGAACCTGCGGAAAACATAAGTGAGTGTTGTGGGACCCTGTCTGCAGTCAAATTGAAAAGGAAAGAGAAAAAATGTGAAACATAAACGCAGAGTAAACAAAAATGTTCCAACAGTAATCATAAGGATGATCTGTGTTACCTTATATAATGTATCCAAGATGAGGAGATCCAATTGTCCACCACCAGATTTTGATATAACTGTATAATCCAAAGGCAAATGAAAGCTGGGGGTATCATCTTGGAAAATATCAAAATACAAACGCACTGAGCAAGTTGTTACGCTTACCATACTCAGTGTTCGGAGGAAACCGTGATACATCGGATATATATGCCACTCTTGATTTTTCGCCAAAAAGGAAACCAAGACAGACATAGTCTTCTCCATGCATCACCTAAGGATAAATAGGAGTGAGACTCCACATAGATAAGCAGGGAAACATGATTTTAATACTATTTCTATAAAGAATTTAAGAAACTTACTGGAAGTGGCGTGAATGATAAATCTGAAGCTACAAATGGCTTCTTGCAATCTTCTTCAATGATTCTCCAATCCAGCTGTGCTACTCGTCGAACTTCTTGGCCTTCTTTAAGTTTCTTCTGAACTAAATACGGGAACTTCACAGCAAGGCTGTTTTCAGAAAAGCATGTGATTGTCGAAACTAGAGCTTTAAGTCTAAAAGGTCAAGTTGAATTGTCCAAAGACCAAGAAGATGCTATTACCTGTCCATAGCATATTGGCTTACGAAAATTGGAGTTAGGATCTATATCATTAGTAGGACTAAATGGTTGTACGGAGCGTATATCATCCAGGCCAAGTACTGCATCAGCATGTTCATGAGTCAAAATTATCTGCAATTTATGAAAAGTTCAGTCATCCTGTGCACTGAGAACGCGAGATTGCGACCCAAAGATTTAGTATGTGGTTCATGTTAGCTTCTTATTACAGCATCCAGAAAAGGGAGATCTCAATGTAGATTTCAAACCGGCAGACTGTAGAGTAATAAAACGATTTCATTAGGACTTACGGAATCAACTTGAGGAATCTTGTGAAGTGTAAACCAACGAAGGACTTGTTCCCTGAATGTCTTACCGACATCGATTTGAATGTACTTATGCTTGCCATCACTATGGCAATAATCAATGAGCAGTGAAGTATTCCCCCTGCCAAAAGCACAATGTATCTTACGATGAATTTTTCTACAGGAAAACTCAGCTATAAGGTGGATCTACTCTAACGCCACACATAAATCTCAAAGGCTACATATGATTCAACTCGACCATGGATCAAAGTGGAACATAGATTAAAGTTACAAAACTAAGAAAATCAACTCCACTGTGAAACAAAGAAAAAAAAGTGAACTGAAATCAAATCGAGCTCCGGTTAAACAAGAATGATGAGAAGGAAAATCCCGAATCTCAATCTTACGGTAATCTATATAAGTTCAATCTCATAAAATAAAATCAATCACAAAAACTCTCCTTCAAAATTTCCACTGCATCATAGATTCACGGAAGAACAACCCTAAATCACAACTCCAACCATCGATAAAATTTCGGACTCGCATTGCAATAAGAAGAGAATCAAATTAGGAAAAAGAGAGAAAACACGTGAAATATACCTGTAATTAGGATTCCGCTCAGGAGGAATCGAAAGAGACTGTGAGCAAACATAGCAAGGACTATCAGATTGCTGGATCAAGCACATTGCGTTAGGGACTGCGCTCGAACATCCCGTCCCGAGAAATATCAGAGCCGATCCATTACGATCAGAGGAGACGGAGCCGTTCTCAGACGGAATCGAACCGTCCATCATCGGCGAAGTCAGTATCACTACGTGTGTATATATATATATATATATTTATAGAATATACTGACGAAGGAGGAATCTCGAGTCGAAGGTAAGACGGTAAGAGAAAACTATCGACGACGCAAAGATACGAGACGGAGAGAAAATATGGTTTGATATAGTTAAAATGTGGGAAAATGCTGAATTTTTTTAATCTTGTCAATTTTAATATGAATGTAAAAATTATGACTCACAAATTTACCAAAAATAGGGGTTTTGCCACAAAATTTGAAATATAAATTTTAAAAATTAATAAAAAATAGAGTGAATACTTATTTTTCTAAAGACCATACATTATTTTTTTTGTCAACTCTGTATTTTCTAAAGGCTTTACATTATTTTTTTATTGACAAAAAAAAAGGACTATACATTAATTTTGGAAATTTTCTTTTCACTCAATTTCTAATTAATTCTGAGAAGATGTAGTTTCAAAATTGTAGATATAAATAAAATATGTTTTTGATATATTTTATGTATAATATATATCTATTAAAATTTAAACTTAACTTTTATAATTTTTTTTAAAATATTAGTCATATAAATGGTAATAAATTTTATAGAATTTTAATTCAATTCAATTTATTTTATGGTATTTTTATTTATTTTATTTGAAATTGACACTTCAAAAGAAATTTAGTTTGAAAATGTTTTTTCATATTGCGCATGCATTTGAATGGAATAAAAAATATATTTCGTTATCTTCAGGGAACAACTAACTTGAGATTATTTTATAATAGAATCTCTAGTGTCGATCTAGTTGGTTTTGCAGATGCAGGCTATTTATCAGACCCACATAAAATCCGATCGTAAACCGGGTATGTTTTCACAATAGGAGGTACTGTAAATTCTAGGTGAAGACCCAAAAGACATTAAGGAAATTAGTACTCTTTTTCCTCACCTTGGGTTTTTCCCAAATGGTTTACCAAGGGAAATTTTAATGAGACCAAGGAACTTAGTGTATGGCTACGCATCTCTGTATGTTGTGGCCATTTCTCCCCCTCTTATAATAATAGCCGTTGAGGCCTTTCTTTCTCAGTTGTAATAAGGACACGTCACTATGTTGACCAGCGTTTTCATTTTAGTTTGACCCAAATGTTTTAGGTTTTTTTGTAGCTTTGTATGCGCGCCTATATAAAGGCTTCTTAGGTATTTGTAATAAGGTTAGCCTTCATTTTATAAAGAACAAAGTTTCTTTTATCCCTCCTTACGTGCGACTCGCATAGAAACCCTTAGTCACCGTCGAACCAGACTCACAACGGCTGAGTTTAACCGTATCGTGAGAAGAGCCATCGC
Source organism: Lepidium sativum (assembly GCA_023374145.1). NCBI lineage: Eukaryota > Viridiplantae > Streptophyta > Magnoliopsida > Brassicales > Brassicaceae > Lepidium > Lepidium sativum. Next base: position 35,934 of record JAKUCM010002758.1, on the reverse strand, counting down.
TCACGTGTCAGCTACAATAAACCACTTCATCACTTTCGAAGTCAAGTCAAGTATTCGCTTCACTTGCCTTCTTCGTATTGCTACCATTAACTCAGAGTCTACGGATCAAGATATATTTGTAACCTTCTCCGCCTACGCAACTTTGTTCATGACCCGAAGGTCTCTTCCGTACCATTCATCGTTTGTTATGATCCTCCGGTGAATCCCGCCGTAGCTGTGTGACGCATCACTACCCCTGTTACATGTAGGATTGTCATCCATCGAGACTGCCAAATGGGAAAAGTTGATGATCTTTTGCTTATACTGGAAAAGATGATATTGAGGCAGAAATGCAGGACAATTTATAATCAAGTCATTGAGAAGCTTTGTGGTTTGGGAAAGCTTGAGGAGGCAGAAAAAATTTTGGGAAAAGTTCTGAGGACAGCTTCAAGATTTGATGGCAAGACATGTTACGTACTTATAGAAGGCTATCTTGAGAAACTCCTGCCTCTGTCAGCATATAAAGTGACTTGTCGGATGTTTAACTGTAATTTGATACCTGATGTTAAGACTAATTCAGGACGAAAAAGTCGAGGAGGCAGATCAGTTAATGTTACGTATGGTTGAGCGTGGTCATATTTTACCCCAGCCCTTAAAGCAGATGATGGTCTCGTAAATACCTGGTCTAGATTTTACATTCATTTTTGTAACCACAAACTTCTTGGGCAGACTGTTTAAAGATTCAAGCAAAGTGATTTCGAGTGAATGCTGGAAATGATAACTACATGATGTTGTACTTCTTAGCTGATTAGTTAGAACTGAGAATGAAAAGGAAGATATAGAACTTAACACAAAGAACTTGTTTATTGACTGGATGATCTTCTCAAATTACACACCAGAGATTATATATAAGAAGGATAGAGGAAAAACGGGGAAGAGACTTAGTAAAGATATCTGCTAGTTGCAAGGCAGCAGAGATGTGATGAATTTTGAGTACCCCTAGTGCTACACGTTCACGAACGTAATGATAGTCGACCTCGATGTGCTTAAAACGAGCATGAAAAACTGGATTTGCAGAGAGACGTACGGCAGATTGATTATCTCATTTAAGCAGTGCATAAGAGGATTGTGAGATCCCTAAGTCACGAAGAACAAATGAAAGCCAGGCTAGTTTAGAAGCAGTGGTGGCAAGAGCACGATACTCCGCTTCGGTAGAGGAGCGTGACACAGTAGGTTGTCTTTTTGCAGACCAAGACACAAGGTTAGAGCCCAATCATTATCACTATATGCAACCATCGATAAATCATAGTCATGATAAAGTTGTAAGCCCATGGTTGTGGTACCTCTAAGATAACGAAGGAGACGCTTTACTAAGGTAAAATCCGAGTTCGTGGGTGAATGCATCCTTTGACAAATGAAATTGACAGCAAATTGGATGTCTGGACGAGTGAGTGTGAGATACTGTAGTTTACCCGCAAGGCTTCGGAAGTAACTTGGATCTGAAAACAACTGTTGATCTTTGTATATAGTATCAAGACGAAGAGGAAGAGGAGTGTGAACAGACTTACAAGAGGACATATTAGCAGTGTGCAGAATTTCCTCTGCATATTTTGTTTTACCAAGAAAGAGGCCTTGTGAGTGTGAATGAATTTGAATTCCCAAGAAATAGTGGAGATTTCCTAAGTTCTTCATTGAGAACTTAGTGTTGAGTTCTTCAATTAGAGACTTAAGTAGTGATGTATTAGAGCCAGTGAGCAAGATATCATCCACATATAATAACAAAACCAGGGTCTCTCCTTTCCGATGAAAGACAAAGAGAGATGGATTAGCCTTACTGCAAACAAACCCATACTCAAGGAGAAAATTAGTGAACTTGTCAAACCAAGCCCGAGGAGCTTGCTTCAAACCATAAAGCGCCTTTTTGAGAGAACACACATGATTGAGAAAGGTAAGGTCTTCAAAGCCAGGAGGTTGAATCATAAAGACGGGCTCTTGTAAGTCACCATGAAGAAACACATTTTTAACATCTAATTGTGTAATGCTCCAACGTTTCGCAGTTGCAACAGAAAATACAGTTCGGATTGTTGAAGTACGAACCATTGGACTAAAGGTCTCAACGAAGTCAATACCCTCTTTTTGGTGAAAACCTTTAGCAACAAGCCTCACCTTCAATCGATTTATAGCTCCACCGGCATTGAGTTTGACAGTAAATACCCAACGACACCCAAGAATATTCATTTCATTTGTTGCATTAGTCAATGTCCAAGTGCAATTCTGATAGATTGATTCAAGCTCTTCGATCATTGCTTGACGCCAACCAGGATGTGCCAATGCTTCTTCGACTGATTTTGGTAAAGATGGTATTGTGTTACTCGCAACAAGAGCATAATGTGGGTTAGGCTTGCGTATACCATGTTGAGATCGTGTAGCCATGGGATGACGAGACGTTATATCTGCGGGTAGAGGTACATCATCAAGGGATGTTTCAGTCATTGTACTTGTTGATGAGAAATCAGTGACACGAGATGAAGATGCATCATATGTTGGTGAATTCTCCTGTACAACAGTTGGTGTCGCATGAGAATTTGGAGCAGACTGTGAAGAATTATCAGTTGGAGAAGCTGAATTTTCCACAGTATCAGATGCAGGGGAAGAGAAAGTAGATATTGTGGAGGAGGAGATGGAGTTTTACCTTCTTGCCAAGCCTTAAGGAGACCAAATTTGTGTTGCAGGGCGTGAAGCTTGTATTTGTCACTGAAAGGGAAACATGACTCATCAAATATAACATGTCGTGATATATAAACTCGGCCAGTTGGAGGATACAAACACCGATATCCTTTGTATTGAGCATGATATCCAAGAAATACACACTGTAGAGAGCGAGGTTCAAACTTGTGTTGTGTAAATGGTCGCAAACACGGATAGCATGGGGAACCGAAAACCCGAAGAAATGAATAGTCCGGTTTCTTATTGAACAAAATCTCATACGGACTAGTTTGACTTAAGGTATCATATTGCTAATGAAATTTGCTATATATAAGGCTTCAACCCAAAACTTCAAGGGAGTTTGACTTTGAAACAACATGGATAATCCAAGCTCAGTGAGATGGCGATGCTTTCATTCAGCAAGACCATTTTGTTGTGGCGTTGATGGACAAGAGAGCAAATGAACAATCCCATGATCTCTAAGATGATTCCGAAATCATGAACTTACAAAATTCTCCACTTCCATAACTTTGAAAAACTTTAATCTTTTTTTCAAACTGATTTTCAACTTGTTTTGGAAAGGCTATGAAGACATCACAAAAATCTAATTTGGCTTTGAAAGGAATAAACCATGAGAATCGAGAATAGTTGTCAATAAAACTGCATAATACTTAAATCCTTGAACTGAAATAACCGGAGAGGGACCCCAAAGATCACAAGAAATTCAATATATTGGTTCCTTAACACTAGACTCAGAAATAAATAAAGGAGGTTGACTGGTTTTCCCCAACTGACACGATTCACAAATGAGAGATGAGCCACTCTTATTGACAACGGTAGATTTGTTTGACTGTAGCTGTTGAAGAACCTTAAAATTTGCATGACCAAGCCTTTGATGCCAAATTAAGTCACTTACAGCATATTGACGATTCGAAAAGAAGGTCACACACTCCTTATTCTCCAACACATAAAGACTGTTACGACGTGGTCCTCTGGTTACTACTTTCTGAGTTTCGAGATCAATCACATAGACATTGTTAGCATCAAAGAAGACTCCACAAGGATAGTCTTCACACAATTTTGAAACAGATAACAATGATTTTTGCATAGTAGGACATACAAGAACATCATTAAGAGGGATGCTACCTGTCGAAGTAATAAGAACTGTAGAACCCACATGAGTAATAGGTTGAAAAGTCCCATCAGCAACCATGCCATTCTCAGGTCCAGAATAAGATGTTGTTGTTGTCAATGGAGCACTTGTGGATGTGATATGGGCGGAGGCACCAGAGTCAGGAATCCATTCCTTTCCATTCTGATAAGAGACATGTATAGCAGCAAGAACTACAGGAATATCATCACTTTGATAAGAAACATCGAAGCGATTCCAACATTTAAGAGCTGAATGTCCTGTACGCCCACAAATTTGACAAACCAGGCGAGGATTAGTAGAGCCACTAGCAGTCTGATTCCATCCCAAAGTATTAACTTGTTGAGTAAAGTCACGGCCACGAGTGGAGAAACCTCCACGTCTCCTGTTACCATACCTAGAGGAAGAATTTCCTCTGCCTCTATTATTGAAATTGGGAGATCGTTCAGCTTGAAAGGCAAGATTCGGTGAAACGTCAGCAGTGACTTCATAAGATTGGAGACGAGCATCAAACCCAGAAACTTCAGAAATAACATCATTAAATGTAGGTGGAAGATCACGCGCCATTGAGCTTTGAATGACAGTGATGACAGAATCATACTTATGTCCCAATCCATTGACAAAGGAAAAGATCTTCATAGACTCATCAACAGGTTTTCCAATTGAACTAAGCTTATCACACACAACTCTGAATTCACGATAATATGTAGGAAAATCTTTACCTCGTTTGGTCATCAACTGAAGCGTATGACGCAGTTCAAACTCACAGGCAACAGAGTTTTATTAAAATTATCGGCAAGAGACATCCAAACATCATGAGATGTTGCAAGAAAATGAACTGTACCGAGAACCTCTTCGGTAAGATTTTCAAAAATCCATGAGATGATTAACTGATCCATGCAGACCCATGAATCGATACGTAGGTTTGGGATCTGAACAGGAGCATTATTAACAGTGGCGATGCGTTCCGGTGGACAAGGAATCTGGCCATTGACAAAGCTCAGAAGCTTTTGACTTCGAAGAAGAGACTCCATTTGAGTCTTCCAAAAAAGATAGTTACTGTCACTTAACTTGATGGTGACAGATCTAGAAACATGAACAGTAGATGGAAAGGGATACAAATCATTGTTCTCAGCCATGACAGCACCTGTTAAGGTTTAAGACAGCTCTGATACCATGAGAATGAAAAGGAAGATATAGAACTTAACACAAAAAGCTTGTTTATTGACTGGATAATCTTCTCAAATTACACACCGGAGATTATATATAAGAAGGATAGAGGAAAAACAGAGAGACAAAACAACGTAAATCAGTTTTCAGAAAGTAAAGAGTCATAACGGTTCGACAACGGAATCTCTACAGGTTCGACTCTTATGTTCTGTTTGGACATATCTCTGGGCTTCAACACTTGGGCTTGAGGCATTATACTTTCAAGAACCTCCAAAACTTAAACGAATCAACTAGGCTCTCACTGCATTAACGGCCATGGAATTATTCTTTGGTGCTCTTCTTGGCTTGAGGAAACTGGTTTGAGCAAAACCAGTTATTATTTTATTTAACATTATCCGGTAACTTGCTTCTCTACTCACTGTTTTTATTATTAATGACTGAACGAATTCTAGATATAACCTTCTTGTAAAGGTTAAACGTCAAATTATTTTTCATATCCGTAGGGACCATATTTAAGTGACAACTTGCAATCAAGTACTGATAAGTCATTATCCTCTTAAGATTAAATTGGTTAATGCCATAATTGTTTCTCTGCATTTGTGTTTCTACGATATACTGATTAGAACATCATAATAAGGATAAGCAAACAGAAACACAAAGACACAATCATGGCCATGTTTCTCTCTGCTATTTTACCTAATAGCAAGATTAGAGGTGTTTGACAGTTTGACACTTTACAGCTCACTGCTTATTGATCATTTTGATCATTCTGGGGGCTGATTTCATTAGAGACCATGATGTTTTGTTGGTTACTGCTTCCCAATTATTTGAATACGGTAGAAGATGAAAATAGGAAGAATTGTTGATTATGGTTATGGCTGGAATGGAACATGAAGAGTTTTTATACATTTAGAGGTTTACTTTTCTGAAGTTGTATGCAAGTTATAATATCAATTATGAGAAGAAAAGTATCTTTTGGGACAGACAGAATTCTATGGTGAGAAATAGAATAGATGGCTTATCGTTGATGGGGTATAGCTTACATGTCGCTACTTCAATAAAGATATCCATTATTTCTGTATTTGGGTATAATGTAGCTGATAACTTGCTTGTTGCATTAAGTCTCTCTCTTATTGTATTCTAGTTGATTTTGGTTTGTTGTACTAACGCAGAATGAACTCGTCATCGTTTTCTTTTTTCGTGTGAATCTCGTGATGTTGGAGGTACTTATCAGACAACATTTTCATAATAATGCCTGCATCTTGGCTGATTCTGATAGTAAGCCAAAGCTATAAACTGTTGCAGGGAAAGTGAAAGTATAGAAGGCACCTTCCTCAATGAGCACTTTTGTTGCAGATTGTTTATATTCTGCAAACAAAAGATATGTCGGTTCTGCTTGTCCAATTAACGGTTTAAACTGTTGCTTTTTCATTGGAACTTAGTGAGCAATTTCCCATTTCGGCGTGTTGCTATTTGTTTTTCCATGTTAAAGCTGAGAGATCCCTTATGCAAAGCTCGTTTCTTACTCTGTACATTCGCTGTTACCATACAATTCCATACACAATCCTGCTAAAAAGAAACTGTTGCTTTCAAGAATCTCTTGTACAACTTTATTTTTAAAAAAGATTTTGAATTGATCTTTGGTGATGTGATTTGTTGTTTTGTTTGTAATGTTTAAATGGTATGTCCTAGTATATGACAACGATTATAACTGTTACTATCTTTGAGTGGAGGACTTTTCTACAGGATTATACCTTGGATTTATGGCATTATCATCAAACTAACAGTAAATGCTATTGGCGTTTTACAGGATTTATTCTGGTTACATGTGATGCCGACAGAGTGAGAACTGTTATATTACTGTACACTGTGTTATTACGAGACAAAACACTAGAAGAAACAGAGTAAGAAAAGAACAGAAAACACAAAGAAAGTTTTGTTGAAAATCTTTTATTCTTTGATAATCGAAAATGAAAGAGACAACATGAAGTTATAAGAAACAAAAATGTAACAGCATCCACTACACCCATGAACTCATTATGTCCTATAATTAAAAGTAAAAAAGCTGAAACTCCCAATTGATTAGAAATAAAAACTAGCAAAACATGTAACTGAAATCATTGATTGTAATTTGAATCACTTTTCAACACTCTCCCTTGATTCAAACTTGCACACTCCAAGCTTACTTCTGAAGTAGTCAAACTTGTTCTTCGATAATGCTTTTGTAAGAACATCTGCACTCTGCTCGTTTGTGCTGCAATGCTCCAAAACAATTGACCCTTCACTAACCAAGTCTCTGATGAAGTGGATCTTGATGGATATATGCTTTGTTCTGCCATGATATGTTGGATTCTTGGTCATTGCTATAGTTGCCTTGTTGTCACAGAAAATTGTTGTTGCCTTCACTTGTTCTTGCTTGATATCTTCCAAAATTCTTCTTAACCAAACTGCCTGACATGCTGCTGCAGTAGCTGTTGTATACTCAGCTTCCGATGATGACAAAGTTTTCACTCTCTGCTTCTTTGAACTCCAACAAACTGCTCCAGAACCTAGATTGAAAACATGTCCTGAGGTACTTTTTCTATCTTCCACACAGCCTGCCCAATCGCTGTCTATGAATCCAACTAATTCAAATTCTGAAACTTAGTTGTACCATAAGCCATAGTATGTTGTTCCTGCAATATATCTCAACAACCTCTTTGCTGCTCCAAAATGATGCTTGGTCGGATTGTGCATGAACCTAGAAATTGCACTCACAGCAAAACAAATATCTGGTCTTGTGTGAGTTAGATAGATAAGACCTCCAACTAAACTCCTGAATTTTGTTGCATCTGCACTCTTTGTTCCATCGTCCATTTGCAGCTTCTCATTGAAATTCATAGGAATTTCTACAGCATTGCAACATGTCATGTCAAACCTTTTAAGCAAGTCACAAGCATACTTATGTTGAGACACAAAAATCCCATCTTCCACTTGCTTAACCTCAAGACCAAGGAAAAAGTACAACAACCCAAGATCTGTCATCTCAAACTTCTCCATCATACTAGCTTTGAACTTAGCAATAAGTGAAGCACTAAAACACATGTAAATCATATCATCTACATATAAACACACAACAAGGATATCTCCTTCACCTTGCTTCTTAATGTAGAGAGTATGCTCACTTTTGCTTCTTTCAAAGCCAGAATCTGCAAAGAAAGAATCAATCTTGTTGTACCAAACTTTGGGAGCTTATTTAAGCCCATAAAGAGCCTTATACAACCTGTACACGAAACCCTCTTTGCCATAAACTACAAAACCTTCAGGCTGATCAACATAAACCTCTTCACGTAGCTCACAATTCAAGAAAGCTGACTTAACATCAAACTGGTATATTGGCCAACGCATATAAGCTCCTAAGGCAAGAAGAATTCTTACAGTGTCAAACCTTGCTACCGGAGAGAAAGTATTTTCATAATCCACTCCATATTCTTGTGCATACCCCTTAACCACCAGCCTTGCCTTATACTTTTGAATGTTGCCATCTACATGATACTTAGTTTTAAACACCCACTTCACACCAATAGAATGTTTATCACCAGGAAGCTCAACCAGCTACCATGTTTGATTCTTCTCTATAGAAGTGATCTCCTCTTCCATCGCTTTTCGCCATTCTTCATTCTTTTCTGCTTCATTAATTATCACTGGATCAGCACTAAAAAATGCATGTTGTTCCTCATAAAGTTCTCGCAGTGATCTGAATTTTTGAGGTGGACTTGTGCTTGAATTTCCTTCTCCATCACTTGCCCCATTAACTCTAGGTGAGCTAGGCGCTGAGCTTGCTTGTGTATTAGCTACAGAGTGTGCTGGATTTTGACTCTCTTCTTGTTCATCAATGTTGTCAACGGAAATTTCAACAAGCTCACCATTTCCAATTTCACGCCAAGTCCAAACCGCTTCCTCATCAAAGGTAACATTTCTGCTCTCAACAATCTTCCCACTCACATGATTGTACAATCTATAACCTTTAGATTGTGAACAATATCCAAGAAAAATGCATTTCTCAGATTTTTCATCAAGCTTCTTCCTGTTATGAACATCTATAAGAGAGTAGCAAACACTGCCAAAAACTCTTAAATGACTCACCCCAGGTTTCCTGCCACACCAAGTTTCATATGGTGTTCAGTTTAAGACTGCTCTTGTAGGAGATATGTTCAACAAGTACATTGTTGTCCTCACACTTTCTGCCCAAAACTGATTAGGTAGATTCTTCTGTTTTAACATGCTTCTAGCCATCTCCACTACAGTTATGTTCATCCTTTCCGCTACACCATTTTGCTTCGGTGTGTAAGCTATAATAAGTTCATGGTGTATCCCTTCTTTCTCACAGAATTAATTGAACTAAGTAGATGTAAACTCTCCTCCTCTGTCAAATCGTAACACCTTAACTCGCTGCTCACTTTGTTTCTCCACAAGAGCCTTGAACTTCTTGAACATCTCGAACGCTTCTCCTTTCGATTCAAGAAAATACACCCAGCTCATCCTGCTATAATCATCTGTCAGCATTAGAAAATACTTGCTGCCTCCAAGAGATGCGGTCTGCATTGGACCACATAAATCAGCATGAACAATCTCAAGACATTGAGTTGCTCTCCTTGCTTTTCCTACTGGAAACGACATGCGAGTTTGTTTCCAATATATGCAGCCTTCACACAACTTAAGAGCATCAATCTTTGGTAAGCCAAAGACCATATCCTTTTGATTGAGCACCCTTAACCCATTCTCATGTAGATGACCATACCGCAAATGCCACAACTTCGAAATATCAGAAACTTTAGCGACCAAAGCACTTGTTTCAACAGAAGACATTTTCAATGGAAATAGATTGTTTGATGCCTTCTTCACCACTGCCAACATGAGACCAGATTTCTTATCCTTGATGATACATACACCCTCATCAAAAAAAACAAAACAATTGTTCTCCACGATTTGACCAAGACTCAGCAAATTATGTGCTAGATCGGGAATGTAATACACATTATAGATGAGTTTGAGATTATCATGACCATTCTGGATAGCCACGACTCCTCTACCTTCAACTTGAACTTCTTTGTCATTTCCAAGTTTCACATTAAGATTGTAGGACTCATCTAACTCTTTGAACAAAGATTTGGTTCCGGTCATGTGATTTGAACAACCACTATCCAAATACCACACAGATTTGGACGTTTCCTCACTTTTAAATGCCATAAAAAGTCGAGGCTGCTCATCTTCTTGCTCAACAAAGCTAGCATGCTTTTCTTCTTTCTGCCTTTTCCAATAGTCGGCCTGCTTATGACCATACTTCCTGCAATAATGACATTGAATGTCACTTTTGTTGGTACCTCCTGAGTTATCATAATAACCTCTTCCTCTGCCTCTTCCATGGTCTCCACGACCTCCCGATCTGCCTCGTCCTCTACCTGCAGCTCCAGAACTGCTGCCATTCTTCTGACTAGAGTACTCTCCCTTCATTTGGAAAGCTTTTGCTTCACTTTTCTCAGTCTTATTACCAAGACGATCCTCATGACCAATCAACGAGCTCATCATGGTGTCAAAGGTATATGTACTCATATCATTTGCCTCCATGATTGCAGGTACCACATATTCAAACTTTGGAGTTAAGCTCCTAAGAACTTTACTCACAACAATTTCATTTGACAAGAATTCACCATAAGACTTCATTTGGTTGACAACAACGGAAACTCTCGCCAAATATTCTTGCATCGTCTCATTCTCCTGCATCAAAAGCGTTTCAAATTGATGACGAAGAGTCTGTAACTTGACAGTGACCGCCTTCATGCTTCAAAATTTCCCAGGCTTTGTGAGATCTATTCACCGCTGAGATCCGAGACAGGATATCATCCTCCAAAGCCGTATGAATCAAAAACAACGCCTTTGCATCCTTCTTGCATCTCTCTCGTAACTGCTGATCAGGTTCCGCAGGATTTGCATATTCAAATCCATTCTCCACCAAATCCCAACTTTCTTGAGATCTGAACATCGTCTTCATCTTGAGACTCCAAAGGTGATATTTTTCACCTTTAAATATCGGAACCGTACCTTGTTGATTCGATCCATTGGCTGCCATAGCTCTGATACCACAATGTTGTTACGAGACAAAACACTAGAAACAGAGTAAGAAAAGAACAGAGAACACAAAGAAAGTTTTGCTGAAAATCTTTTATTCTCTGATAATCGAAAATGAAAGAGACAACATGAAGTTATAAGAAACAAAAATGTAACAGCACCCACTACACCCATGAACTCATTATGTCCTATAATTAAAAGTAAAAAACTGAAACCCCCAATTGATTAGAAATAAAAACTAGCAAAACATGTAACTGAAATCATTGATTGTAATTTGAAATCACTTTTCAACACACTGCACACGTATTGAAAATCTTCAACTTTACAGAGAAATATAGTTTCTAGAAACTCAACGGCTCTGACTGAACCATCATCTAGTAAGGTCTTTAGCCTCTTATGTATTGAATAAAATCCTTGTAAAGTATTTGCTTTGGCGGAATGGTTAAATACAAATGTGACTGAACTTTGTATTTAAGCAATAGAGTCCTGTAGTTAGAAGTTTTAGCCTTTAAGGCAAACTGCTAGCTTAAATTTGCTTTACATATAAACAGCACTGGTGAATCCTTCTTTAGATGGTTTTGTTCGCACTATCGCCACCGAATCCGTGCCATGGGACTAATGGGTAATGTAATTCCTTTAGTCCTCTTCTCTCAAAACGTAACTTTTATATAAAGTTTCCTTATTTTTTCTACTCTCTGCAAATCTTATATGTGTTTTGCATGATTTATGTTCATTTGATCATTTCGGCTAATGGTACAGATAGTGAATACACTCTGCAACAAAACACCAAGAGTCCTTTTTGCTCCATATATGCAACTCATAGGTATATAACACCATCATCAACATAAATATCTTCATGTTATGTGTAACAGCGCCTCATAAATATCTTGTTGGTTTTATGAGAGTAAACTCAACATAAAGGTAGATACTTCACTTGCTTAATGAAACCACTTAACCCCAAAAGATGAACTCGGTTTCAAGAGTGAAGAAACACTAACTTGTGGTTGAATCTACGCATAAATACCATAGTAAATCCGAGATTACTATGGAGTAATTCAGCTTTAACTAGGACAGGGGATCTAGGTTGGATCTAAACCAAGGAAAGCATCACAACACTAGAGATTTGGGTGCTTGATAAATCTCGGTTTGTAGAACCATTCATCTAGATCTTAAAAGTAAATGAACCAAAATATAAGAAGAGGGATGCCATTGGGCAGCCTCTTACATGAGCTATACTCCTAAATATATATTGAAACTACAAACATAAACTTAAATAAATGAGAGAGCTTTTGTAACATTTCTTTGTATATATTTTGGATAAAATTTTACAAAGGATATAAACAGGCTTATATAGAGGGAGAGCTTACAAGTTGCCCTAAAATATTGTAAGAGATAAGAGTTGGGACCACTTGTTTTATCTGGTCCAACAAATTCAAATTAAAGCACATTTGACTATGCTTTTGACTAATCAACCTTATCCTTCTTCTTTATCATTTAGGTTCTTCTAGAAGCTTATTATAGGGTCACACAACCTTGGCCCACGTCCCATTTGATCAAAAACACCATTTGGAAGGTTTCAAGAAATGTTGACTTTTTGTCTGGACTGTTGATCCGTACCGCGGTACATGAAGTCTTGACATGTGGTATGCAGTTTCTCGGCATGCAGTACATGTTTCCCTCGACTGTGGTACATGCTGGATCCCCCGTGCGGTACACGTTTCCCTCAACCGCGGTACATGTTGGATCCGTCATGCGGTACACGTTTCCCTCGACTACGGTACGTGCTGGATCCGCCCTGCAGTACACGTTTCCCTCGACCGCGGTACGTGATGGAGCCCTCTCGCGGTACGTGAAGTCTCGACCCGCGGTATGTATTGGAGCCATCCCGGGGTACGTACTGAAGCCTACTCGCGGTACGTGCATCTCGACCCATTCGTCCATATGTTGTCCGTCTGTTGACTTTTCATACCCATCGTTGACTTTTTTAGAACATGTTCCATGCCTTCTTTTCATGACCTCTTCATGATTTGGTAACTCTTATTGGTCCTTGGTGGCCTTTTTCGTCCTTCTTTGAGGTCCTTAGGGTCAGCCTTGTCTTAATGACTTCGGCATTGACTCTCCTTTGATTCATCTTTTTGACCATGTGGTCTTCGGCCTCTTCGACCACTACCTTAGTCTCTTTGTTATAGACTACTACCTTCCCCCAAGCTTGGTCGTCGAGACGCTCAAGGCAAAAGGCCTAGGACCAAAGGCCAAGCTTGCCAACCGACAAAACTACCTCATTAAAAATCCTAGAGAGAAAACCACTTTTTCCACACAGTCATCCTTCTCTTTTGAACCTTCATCATGAGATTCAAAGAGAAATTTTAAACTATATGTTGTGGGATTTTAAGAAACACTTAAAAATGGAATAAACTAGACCAAATAATAGGATTCAACGCCAAAGATATGAACTTTATTTTAATAACTTAAAATTTTGGAAAGAGATAAGAGTTTAGCCTTTTCGAGATCGTAGAGGAGTTTGACACTTATTTGGTTTGGATTCAAAGCCTTCCACCATCTAGCATCTCCATTTTTGACCTTCCACCTTAGTCACCTACGGATTCACCTTCTTTGGGTCAACCCTTTTTGGTCTGCTTCTTCAAGTCTTTCCGTGTTGACTAGGTTGGATATATGGAGTCCAAATCTTTGGTGGCCCTCTTTATCACGTATCAAGCTTTGTGTGCCTTCTTCTAGCTTCATTTGAAGCCTTCAAAGCTCGTCATTTCTCCTTTGAGATAGCAGCGAAGTTTTCCCACCACCTTTATTTTAGGATTTGATTTTTTTAAGAGTTAAACATTCACTCAAAACAACCAGAGATGGTGAGAGGCTAGAGAATAAGAAACATAAAGAATAAAGAGAGAATTAGCAAGAATAATGAGAATAAGCAAAAGCAATGGAGAATGGGAGAATAGAAACTTTTGGCTCAAAAGTTCATGTGGATAGAGTTTTGCTCTGTTTGCTTGAGCTTTTACGGAAGCTTTAGCTGTCATATACCTAGCCAAGAATACCACAGAACTACAAGAACTTGGTGCTTTAATGGCTGGTCAAATCATGGACCGATGGAAAATTGATTTATCCACTCGTTTACTTCTTGAACTCACGGAATAACAAACTTCAAGAGGTTTCCTGTGAGATTTAGAGATCAAGAGCCACAAAATAACACAAAGATTAGTGCTTTTATGGTTTGAACAAAGAAAACTTCAACTACTCACAAGATAATCCATTTTCAAGAATTTCTTTGAGTTTTAATAGATAAAAAAATGAAAACTTTAGTCTAAGGCCTTCCCCATTTGAGATAAGATAATATCCATTGATAAAGTTAAGAGGTAAAGATCTTAGATCTAAAAACAGAACTTCATTCAAGTCATCTTCTTTTGATTCATTGGACAAGATAAAGAACATAAAACGAAACAGAATCAAGAGACCGAGATTTAGTGTGAACCAAGCTCTTGTGGCTTTAATACCTTGTTGGTTTTATGATAGTAAACTCAAAATAAAAGTGGAGACTTCACTTGGTGAATGAAACCACTTAACTCACAAAAGATGAACTTGGTCTCAAGAGTGAAGAAACACCAACTTGTGGTTAAATCCACTCATAATTACCTTAGTAAATCTGAGATTACTATGGAGTAACTCGGTCTTAACTAAGACAGAGGATCTAGGTTGGATCTAAACCAAGGAGAGCATCACAACACTAGAGGTTTGTGTGCTTGATAAATCTCGGTTTGAAGAACCATTCATCTAGATCTTAAAAATGGATGAACCAAAATATACAAAGATTTTAGTGGAGAATTCATAAGTGATGAGGATGAAGAGGGATGTCATTGGGCAGCCTCTTACATGAGCTCTACTCCTAAATCTACATTGAAACTACAAACATAAACTTAAATAAATGAGAGAGCTTTTGTAACACTTCTTTTATATGTTTTGGATAAACTTTTACAAAGGATATACAAGGGCTTATATAGAGGGAGAGCTTACAAGTTATCCTAAAATATCTTAAGAGATAAGAGTTGGGACCACTTGTTTTATGTGGTCCAACAAATTCAAATTAAATCACATTTGACTATGCTTTTGACTAATCAACCTTATTCTTTTTCTTCATCATTTAGGGTAAGCTTATTATAGGGCCACACAACCTTGGCCCACGTCCCCATTTGATCAAAAACACCATTTGGAAGGTTTCAGAAAATATTGACTTTTTGCCTCGGCAATTGACCCATAGTGCGGTACATGAAGTCTCAACCCGCGGTATGCAGTTTCTCGGCCTGCGGTACACGTTTTCCTCTACCGCATTACATGATGGATCCACCCTATGGTATAAGTTTCCCTCGACCATGGTACATGTTGGAGCCCTCCCGCAGTACGTACTAAAGTCTTCTCGTGGTCCGTTTGTTGATGGATCCCTGCCTATTGGAACGCAACTGGACGACGGAACGGACGAGAGACAGGTCGATGGTCAACAGAGACCGACCCACGGGTTGGAGGGAACAAAACAGACTAACTTACGAGACATAGGAAACTGGCCAAGTACCAAGGATCGACCCGCGAGTTACTACCAGATCTAAGACAGTTGCCCGCAAGGCCCAAACCCAATGCAACAACTACACAACCAAGTTCTTAGCATTGTATGACCCGCGGTCATACAACCAAGCCGGACGCGACCTGTCGGAGGTTTTCTGATCGGTTTTCACCATTACTAGGTGAAGATCCGAAAGACGTTAAGGAAATTGGTACTCTTTTTCCTCACCTTGGGTTTTTCCCAAGTGGTTTTCCAAGGGAGGTTTTAATGATGCCAAGGAACTTAGCGCATGGCTACGCATCTCTGTGTCGTGGTCATTTATCCCCCTTTTATAATAATAGTCGTTGAGGCCTTTCTTTCTCGGTTGTAATAAGGACACGTCACTATGTTTGACCCGCGTTTTCATTTTAAATTGACCCAAATGTTTTAGGGTTTTAGTAGCTTTGTAAGTGCGTCTATATAAAGGCTTCTTAGGTTTTTGTAATAAGGTTAGCTTTCATTTTATAAAAAGAACAAAGTTTCTCTTATCTCTATTTGCTTGTGACTCGCATAGAAATCCTTAGCCACCGTCGAACCGGGCTCACGGCGGCTGAGTTTAGCCATATCGTGAGAAGAGTCCTCACTCACGTGTCGCTACAACAATCCATTCCCTCACTTCCGAAGCCAAGTCAAATATATGTCTCACTTGCCTTCTTTGTATCGCTACCATTCACTCGGAGTTTACGGATCAAGATGTATATGTAACCTCCTCCACCTACGCAACCTTACTCGCAACCCGAATCTCGTTGCTGTACCGTTCGTCATTCGTTATGCTCCTCCGGCAAACCCCGCCATAGCCGCATGACGCATCACCTCCCGCGGTACATACTGAAGTCTTCCCGTGGTCTGTTGATTTTTCTTACCTAATGTTGACTTTTACAGAACATGTTTTATGCCTTCTTTATTGATGATTTGGTGACTCTTATTGGTCTTTGGTGGTCTTTTTTTCCTCCTTCATGCTATGTGTAAAATTGCCATAGGTTAAAAGTGCAGTCTCTTTTGTTTGTATATGGTTACAATCGCTTACTTCGTCGTCTTATTACTGTCTTGAGACTTATTACGTGTATACAAGAGAAAATGCATTGGTTATGGCCATCGTTCTTTGTACTTGATGGACTGGATCGTGACTTTGAGAATTTTGTGTTTGGTATTATTTTGCTTGCTGAAGCATCTCCCATGTTCTGCTATTATGTTTGTCTTTCAATTTGCACCAACGATCATTCATTACCTCTGTACGATCACATTGTTGTGTAAATTCGGTTTTGCCCCTACTCTTCTTGACATCCCCACGCTGCATGATGGGGGCAAATGATGGAATATTAATGTTTTTGGGCCATAACAACCAAGTTTATCACACCCATTAGTTTTCTCTTTCTTTTTTTTTGTAACTCAGAGGTTTCGATTCGAAGGGATCATTGACTCTCACTTATGAGGATCTCGTGTTATCCTCTACACAATCTCGAAATCTTTGATATTAAGAGTTTATGCATCGTACCTTTTCACTATACATTCTCTAAGGGTCATGAAAGTTCATGTGAATTCTCCTCCCAAACTAATCGAATTTGTGTTCCTCAAACAATTGGTATCAAACTTAAATCATTGGCCTATCATTTGTTGGTTCCACACATTAATTATTTGAAATAGAAAAGTTCTTTTTTGGGGGTCTAAATGTTAAATTTGTGACTCACCAACAACTAAATTTTCTCTTCACAGTTGGTGAGATTCGAACCTTGCATCTCTCACGAAATATATTATCAGTAGGGCTACCAACATTGTCGAGTAACGCATAATAAATTGAACACATCAATCTCATGTTATGACCATTTAAGCAAAAAAAAAAATGTATTAGAGATGGACCACCAAGTGAATTTTTATTTTTATAAAGAGATGTAATCTTTAAAGTCCTATATTATAAAGATTTGATAAAATGATGACTAAGATGCAACATCTTTTGCAACATAGCATCCACAAAAAAAACTGCAGGAAACATCACAGCTCATTCACATGTTTGTAACAGCTAAAAATTAATGAGTTTACTTGATTACTTCCTACTTTGTTATTAATTTTGTCTAAATGACCTAAGCTCGAATCTTAAGGGAGCAAATCGCAGAAAAAATGATTGCTTTTGTATCTGATTTTATTATATTATAATCAAATAAGTTTAAAATAAGATAAAGTTGTCCCCTTATAAAGATCACCTGATCTGCATTTTTACCTGTTATGTTCCTGTAAAAGTGGTTTGAATCTGATACATGTTTTAAATTATATCAAGGCTTGTTCCTTCCTTTCATTTTTTTATTGTCCCTAGCAAAAATTATGCATTAAAAAAAATCACCAAATATATCCACCGTTTCTTCTTGACCATTTATTGGTGATTTTGGACTGTATGACTGATGTATACATTTTTGTGTGTATATATATATTGATTTATAATATAATTGTGACCTCGAACCAAATCAATTTCCCGGATAAAATAAAAATTTAACAGTCATTTTCCACATGTGCACGTTTCATTTTCTAGCCCAAAAGAGAATTATTTTGTAACAAGCAATAAAAATTTCCAACGTAAATTTAGCCAATTATAGTAATAATAAGAATAAGTGTTGTTTGCTGCGTTACTCTTAGTATAATGATTAAAATGATCTAGCTGTTGTTCATGCATCAAAAGTTTCACCTCTCTACTATAATTAGTAGATTATATGAAAATTTTAAGTTATGGATTAGATTTTATAGTTATAGAAAAAACAATAAAAGAAATAAGTATTGTTTGATCCATCCATTCGAATGGATTGAGTTTAGTAGCACACCTTTTAAGATGACTTTAAACTTTAAACTGAACAACTAACTATAGTTATTTTGGTTATGAAACAAGAGAAAACACTCTCGCAGATTTATTGCATTAAAATATTACTTCAAACAGAATCAACAAGAGTAGATCCATTCTCATTTTTCAAGAAAAGCAGAAAAACAACTAAAGGAACATAAGAAAAAGAGTGAAAATCCAGAAGAAGTTCAAAAACATATTTGGTAAGGCTCTTGACAAAATAGTTAGTTTTTCTATACATATATGAGAAAAAAAAACAAACTATTGAGTCTTGTGAAACAAAGTTATGATACAAGCGAAACAGAAATGACAACCGATGAAAATCCTTAATCTTTATCGTAAGGAACTCTACACAATCTTAAAATTTACTTCAAACACCACTCTTCGTATGCTCAAATGCCTGAAATACAATTGCTTACAAAATAAACAAAAAGTAAATTAATATAAAAATCGGGTATCTCTTTTATGAAATGATAAAAAAATGATCGATCTGTGCATTCGGGGACATGGGATAAAATAAAATAAAAAATTAACAAATATTGTAATAAGTAAATAGAGAATAATGATATGAATGTGTTGGAAAGTAAGAAGAGAATGGCTTTTTGGTGGGGAAGAATGTTTTATTGACATCAAAGTATAGCATGCACTGTCCCCTTCAAAGGGTATTTCTCATTCCTTCACCCACTTCTCTATTTATTTTATTTTAAATATATATATTCTTCCCTAACTTATTAGGATTATATATAGGAAGTGGCTTTAATTTATTAGTTTAAAGATTTATGTTAAAATAAGATCGGTTCACTATCACATTGATGACTTGTCATAACTAAAAAATATGATTTTAGTTTACTCATCATATTTTCAAGTTTTTCTAAGAACAGTTCCACTCCAAAAATAAAGTTATATAACATCATATTGGTTACTAAACATGTTAAACTGTCTAAATCATAAACATTTATATATGAACTTATTATTTTAGTTCTTATGAAATAATTATTGTATTTGATAAAACTCTAAAATATGTTGATCTTTGTAAGAATATTAGTAACTACAAAGAACGAAACATATGATATATTGTTTGGAAGTGACACGTTAAAGCAATCTTAGATGTTTTCACAAGTGCAAAATCACACCGATTCATAAATATCACAGTTATATATTTTAAATGTAGGATCAAAATTCAATACGTTATTGTGTTTAGATATTTTAAAATCTAAACAGATGAGATTTGTGTTTGACCCCCCGAAATAATAATTATAGTTTGGTTTTGGTTTTGCACTCAACTAAGACGTACTATCAACCAAAAACAACTAAAAATAATCAATTAAATAATTCTTTTTTATTGAAGAATATATATAAAAAAGAAGAAGAGATAATATAATGAAACAGATAAATAAAAGTTGGGAAACCATTACATTGTGTCTAGCACAGTAGGGACTCCAAGTGGTAACGTTACAACAGCTTATGCTAGTTTTAGATAACGAAAACAAAAATTTAGGTCAAACTCTTTATTTTACGTACATTATTTACAGTAATTGCCTCGATTTAGAAGACAATATCCAAATTATGATCCTTGTACAAGTCCAAAAACAGAAAACAACATTCTATAGTTTTGTAACCTTTCTATCATAATTATGTCAAATTTGACAAAAATCGAGATGACTCAATACTAAGATTTAAAAAAAGGGATAAAATAGATTAAAGAATCACATATGTTGAAAATGATGCAATAAAAATATTTCTTGAATCATAATCCAACTATATAAACAAAATGTGTGTGTACTTTGTCCTCTTAATTAAACTATTTATGCAGATTTCACGGATTATGCTACGATTGTGCATAAAAGAAAGTAGTTTGTTTTTAAGCTAGTTAAATAAAAATTTGTGTATTTCTGTTATAAAAACATACACGTGGCATGTATCTTAAATGAATGGAGGCCATGTCTTTGGAACAAAATATTATTCTGAAATATGAAATTTGGATGGAGGGACTGTTTTGATGTTGAACATATACGCTATGTGGGTTATTTTTTTAAGGAATAAGATGTTTTTGCAGGTTTAGAGTGATTTTGTTCCTTTATTTTTGTTAAATAGGTTTAGAGTGATTTTGTTTTCAAGACATAATAGAAGGATTAGTTATGAAAGGTATACATTTATGTGGAATCACTTCACTAATACAGGCTGAGTTGGAGAATTATATATGATGTAAATGTTATAACAGCAGAAAATAGATGTGACTTTTGCAATTGACTATTTCAATATGGTGTTAAATCTAAACTAATGCCGACATTTTCCAAACACCTACAAAAATTCTTTAATTGTAAACCAAGTTTATCTTTCGTATATACATCCGAATGTAATTTTGTAAGCATAACTTTTCTGATTTGGCTACACATTTTAAATATTATAAATTATTATAAAAGGAAAGAAAACAACGTATATGTATTGATTATTTGGATATCCATAAATGAAAATTTATATTTGGGGTTGCACTATCCCATAAAAATAATCTCAACTTTTTTCATGAAGTTTCTAAATAATAATTATTGTTATAACCATGTTAAAACATTTTTATCAAAGACAAAACGAAAGAATAAATAACATTAGTTAATCTCATTCTAGAAATCTTTTTTTCTGTAAATTTTATATACACAAATTGGTTTCTTTTCTTTAACGATGAATGAGTATAGTCGGAAATAATAATAGTTATAATCTACAATTATTTTGGGATTAAAATCATTAAATGCGTTGTTCGTGTAATGTGTCGTACACAACATTATCCATATATCGACGAAGTATACCATATTTAATTTAATATTTTTTTGCTAACAATTTATTTTTAATTCGTTCAGCTTAAATTAAAATTTTAAAGATTTAACTGTATCAAAATAGCTCAGTTTTTTTCTTTTTCTCAGACCAGGAGAAAGAGTTGTAAGCGAAAACGCAATCAACGCCATAAAGAAATAAAAAAAAATTTAAAATATTATTTCCTATATAAATATATAAATATGTACATTATCACACAACACACTCTCATTACTTCATTGTTTCTTTTTCCCTTTACAATTTTCCGGTGACCGGCGAATTACGGAATGGACGAATCGTGGCGTATGAAAATGGGTTTAGGCAATGATCCATTCTTCTCCATTGCTCGTAAATCAATGGACGCTCGAATCGACGCCGAAGATTTCGCCGATGTATTCGGTGGTCCGCCGCGAAGCGTCCTCACCAGGAAATTCTCCGGCGACTTTTCTCGTTCAGATTGTTTCTACGACGAAATTTTTCGACGGACGGGAAATTTTTCCAGCGGCGGATCTCTTCCGACTTCGAAATCTCACGGAAGAAACTTACCGGCGTTTCGGATTCCGTCAGGTGAAGATGGATTCAACGACGGTGTTTTCGGCAGTCGCGGCGGCGAGAAGGTTAAAGACGGATCGAAAAAACACAGCACGATGTCGAAATCGAGATCCAATTCATCGTCGATGCTCTCTTCCGAGGAGGCTAGTCCTCGTTATCCTCCTCCGGTGGCAAATTCCGGCGAAGATGGGTATTCTTCTCTCACTTCTAGACTCCGGTGAGTGAAATTTTACTCTTTTACCCTCCAGATCAGTACTTTTTCTCGAGGTCAATTTTTTAATCTCGAGTCTCCTCTGTTTTGTTTCTTTAGACCGTTAAACGTCCCGTCGAGAAGTCATAAACGAGAATCAAAGAAACAGAGTTTTCCGGCGTTTCCAACACAAGGAGATTCATTCTCCGGCCAAAATAACACACCGGAAAAAGATTTTTATTACAAAAAATCACATTTTGGTGGATCTAGAAGAGCCTCGCCGGAGACAATAAGCTTAAATCCTAATTCATTTAGGAGAATGGATGATTACGGACCAAGCTCTCCTGCATCTTCCCTGTTTCTTCCTTTATCTCGGAAACTGATGCAAAACAGAGAATGGCTGGAGAATGTAAAGTCGAAGTGGTAGTAGAAGAAGAGGAAGAAGAAGAGATGAATTCTTATGTGATTGAGATAAACTCAGATCGATTCGATCGTTACAGAGAAGATGGAGGTGGAGGAGGAGGAGGGAATTCGGATTCGAACGATATGGATGAAGCAATTGCTTGGGCTAAAGAGAGATCTCAACGTCCAGAAGCAAAGCAAACAGAAGAAGATATAATCGATTCGAGAAGAAGTGATGAAGAACCCAAATCAGAAGAAGAGGTTAGTGTAAAGAAAAACCTGAACTTTTTCTCTGGATTATAAGATTCTAATGAGAAAATTTGAATAATGCAGATGGAGATGGAGATGAAAGATGAAGAGATAAGAATCTGGTTGACCGGAAAAGAGACCAACATTAGACTACTCCTCTCAACATTACATCATGTAAGCTTCAGCATTGAATTGAATTTCATTACAATTCTGTATCAGACTAAGTAAACCGGTTACTGATTCTGAACCATACCGGGAATTATATTTCAGGTTCTTTGGTCAAATAGCAATTGGCAAGCGATTCCTTTAGGAAATCTTCGAGAAGGATCACAAGTGAAGAAAGCTTACCAAAAAGCTCGGCTTTGTTTACATCCAGATAAGCTACAACAGAGAGGAGGCGCTTCACTGATTCAGAAATCTGTTGCGAGTAGAGTTTTCACCATTCTTCAGGTACCAAACCGATTTTGATAACCGAAACCGGTTTGACCTTCAAGCTTTAGTACTTGTCCTGGTTACTAACCCTTTGTTAATATTTGGAAATATTGCAGGAAGCATGGGCCGTGTACGTAACAAATGAAGGACTCTCAAGCTAAACCGGAATTTTCACAAACCATATATTTCCGGTTTTTAATAGACCGGAGGTATTCAGAATCGGTTTGGAACGTAAGAAGAATAAGGAAAAAACAAAGAGGAAAATTTGGTTTCAATACTGTAAAAGTCATATGAACATTCCTACGTGTTGCCTTTGTGTCTTCCATTGTCAATGTTCTTATATGCATAAAACAACAAAATATTCGAAAACTACATTAATACAAATCTTGGATAAGAAAAAAACATCAATTTTTCGAATTGTACTATTGTTTTTTTTGGAATAAAATATACAAAGCAAGTTGCAACTGTTCTGTTACAAATACATAAAGATCAAACATAAAACTAGTTTGGTAACTGTAGACAGATCAGCAATGTAGTGCTACAATTTGAGATGTCTTTACTTAACAAAATTAACGATAAATTTTTATCGTTTCGAGATCTCGTGAATTCAATCAAATAGATTATATGATTAAGATTAATATTGTAAAATCTTATGATTTACTAATTTACTGATGCATAAATTCTCTTAATCAAACCTGAAAGCGTATAATTAGGGCTGGGCAAAAAAACTGGAACCGAATTTTCGGTTCCGGTTCTGGTTCGGTTTCCAAAAATTAACCGAACGGTTCCATAATTCAGGAACCACGGTTCTTGGTTAGGAACTGAACGGAACCGAGAACCGAAGTTAGAATCGAAGTTAGAACCGAAACTAATCTATTAATTGATTTTTATTACTCCTAAGATTAGTTGAGCATAAAAACTATAATCAAAAAACTGAATGGAACCGAACCAAACAAATTTTTTTGATTCCGGTTCGGTTTTGTGTACATTTTTTGTAACAAAATGGTTATTTTAAATGTTTTTGTCTAAATAGCCATTTGGAACCGGAACCGATTGAGAATTTCGGTTCCTCTTCGGTTCCAATTTCAAATATCCATTTAGAACCGGAACCGAACCGAAACCAAACCGAATTTTAGAAAGTATCCATTCGTTCTATTATTTTAAAAACCGAAGAACCAAGAACCGAAAAAACCGAACCGAACCGAATTACCATATGCCCACACCTAGTATCAATGGCAAAATCGATTTTCTGGAATTTATTTTGTTTTAATTTCCGGTTAATCGGATTAAATGCTGGCAACACGCTTACTATTCACGACATTCAATGGAATCAAACAGAATCAATATCAAAGCCCCCCTCAATATATGGTTTCAGCTCCACTTCTTCCTTTGTATAACTTTGAAACCACTCGCAAACCCACTACTATAGGAATTTTAAACGAATAAAATCTATATCAACAGAAATAAGTAAATCAGCTTGTACACAGACTGTATCGCAAGTGTCCAGCATCAAGCAGCAGCCACAGCACCATTACCATTAGTTTTAGTACTACCTGAAACTAGAAGAAACATAGCAAGACTTGTGTGTTTAGATGTTTCTCAGTTGTTTTACCTCATTAGTTTCTACTCGCTAGGCTTATCTAACACAGACTATTCAAGGAAGATGCTTACCAGCAGTTCCTTCCTCTTTCTCTTCATCGATTGTTTTCCAAACAATGTCCTTCAGTCCCGTGGTAAGGTTCTTGTAAAACTAAAAGAAGACCAGGCAGGTAAAGATGCAAACATCAGTGACTGGATAACATTTGACAAGCAATAGGATGACCTTGGTTGACTGAACCAGAGCGGAGTTAATAAGCCTTGCATACCTTGTGGAATTCCAAGGTGTCTCCCCCTGATTTTCGCATTTCAACCATGTAAAGAGATGGAGCGACTTGAAAAACCTGAAGGTTAATGTCAATTAAGTTGAAATTAGATTTCATCCAACCATACAAATGGCTGAGACTAGTCATTGTGAAAACTAACCTCAGTGGCAACTGCTAACTGACCCTTGCGGCCTGATTTCTCTCCTAGCAGTTTCATCTGAAGGAGTTCAGATATGGTCATTAGTCAGTGGGTCTAGTCAGAAGCAACAAACCAATATAACTTCACCGTAGGGGGTAAATCTCTAAGAGTTTCTAACCTTGTAATTATTTTTCTTGACATCAAACCCCATTGGTGCTGCCGCAGCCTCAATTTTTGTGACTATCTCATTAGCCGAACATTTGGAAGTAAATCGAGTTTTTCGTTTCACAAGCCCCTGAAATCAAAGATGCTCATCACTCAGAACGACAAAAGGTATTGGTCATTAACTTTTGGGACAATTAAACAGTCTAAATTCGTAAACAGAATAAGAGCCTTGGATGCTGAAATCTAAGGATCAGCTTTACTTAACAGAATTCTGTACCATTTGTTTTTCGAAAAGTGAACCGAGATTGAGACCCTGGGATGTCGAGATGAGCTCAAAAGCATTCATAGTTACTGGTGTGTTAGGGCCTTCTTCTCTCCTCTCCACAACAAGGTTTTTAGACTCCTAGGAACCAGAAAAAACAATGAGCAATCATTCAAGACAAAATTCATTAAAAATAAAAACATAAGCCTTACCCCTGAGTCATCAAAAATTGCATCAACATCATCAAGGCTGACATTAGCATTCTCAAATTTAGGTGCTTTATACCCTTTATTAAACCACTCATTTTCAATGACCTCCGCAAATGTAATCCTCTGCACAATATCAAAAATCAATGTGAAGATTTCAGGCCTCTTCAATCCAATAGAAGCTTTTACCTCTCTAAAGGTATGGTACAAAGGGATAAATCTTCATATATAAAACGCTAAGAAAACTATACCGTAGCTGGATTGGGATCCAGAATTCTTTTTATTAACTTCTTAGCACTTGCAGAGAACCAAGGAGGGCAGGTAAATTCTGCTTTGAATATCTGTAAACATGACGAAAGAAGACTCACGTGGCATTCTATGCTATAAAAATCTCATGTTCTACAGAATTGACAAAGGCTCCCATACACCCATATAACATCGTCCAAACATGCAAAACTAGATTCCTTTTCTTATACCATGCAATATGAGAATGTATCAGAGAGAGAAAAAGGAAAGAAAAAAAAAAGTAAACGAAGAAGAATAAAGCGTAGCACCTTTTTATATAATGACGTCAGGTTAGAATCTTCGAAAGGTAAATAACCAGCCATTAAGACAAACAGAATCACACCACAAGACCACAAGTCAGCCTTCGCTCCATCATAACCTTTGTTATTGATTACCTACAGAAATATATCGTATTGAGACCAGAAAATAATAAACTTTAAGCTTCAAGACAACTGAATGTAAGTTTACAGTAGAAGTAAATAATACCTCTGGAGCAACATAATTGGGTGTTCCGCATGTTGTGTGAAGTAGCCCATCCTCCTGAGGAAGACAATTCACAAATCAGGTGTTCATAACTCACGAAATCAGCTGAATTATCACGCCATGACAATTACAACGAACAGAACAATTACAACGAACATAATAAGAAAATCAGAATATCAATGCTCACTCGGACTTGCTGAGGTAGAGCGCTCAATCCAAAATCAGACACTTTCAAAGCACCATTTGCATCCAAAAGCAAATTTTCTGGCTGCAACCAGAAGGTGCAATATGTTTAAACACATTGAACCATTATCCTGACGTCAATTAATACACAGAATCAGAATACAAGATTTCTAAAACCTTAAGGTCTCTATGATAAACTCCTCTGCTATGACAGTAATCCACCGCATTAATAAGCTGTTGAAAGTACTTCCTCGCCTCATCTTCCTTCAATCTCCCTTTGCTTGACTAATACACGTATAATTTCAGAGAATCAAGTCCTTGTACTTGTTCCACTCGAGATCTCATTTCTACAACTGAAAAAAAACCATTTTTCATTGAACTGAAAAGAAAGCTTACAATTTTATCGAAAAGTTCCCCACCAGTCACGAATTCCAAAACAAAGTAGATCTTAGATTTGCTGGCCATCACCTGAATAAGAAGAAGAGGAGCATCGGGTAACTACAAAGATACCAAAAGGCACATAGAATAATACAATTCTATATTTAAGATTAGCCAGGGACCACAAATTTGTCATAACATCAAACGAATCTCAGATTATTGTAGGAATCTTAGAACACATAATTGTGTATAAGTATAACTTGGAACTAAGCTTTTAGATTCTTCTAAACATGAAAAAATGGTAGGATCAAACCTCAAACATACGGATCACATTTGGGTGCTTGATCAATTTCATTGTCGAAATCTCACGCTTGATCTACAGAAAATCGACGATTAATTCGATAGCTGCGTGAAACCGATTACTAAAAGAAAACACAGCAGCAGATACATGTATATATATACCTGAGCGATCATCTTATTTTTCAAAACTTTCTCTTTATCGATGATCTTAATGGCGACAGCTTCTCCATTCTCAACATTCTTGGCAAATTTGACCTTAGCGAAGGTTCCTTCTCCCAAAGTTCTTCCAAGCTCGTACTTACCAACTCGTGTCCTACCAGAAGAAGAAGCTCCCGAAATAGACGATCGTGAAGGTGTTGTTCGAGAAGACATCTCTCTCTCTCTTGCTATCTCGCGTTTAAAGATTGGTTCTCGATACGCAGATCTCTATTGATTCAGATGAACCTCTTCTTCTTGCATGGTTGCCATACTTGAGATTTTGCAACGCTCATCCTGAGATGTGCAGAAGCATAAACCCTAAGGACCTGAGACCCAAAAATCGGAATTTCAACTCTCGTGTGCGGAGAAAATTCAAATTGGACGAAGAAGACGACTCAACGGAGAATAAATAAATTAATTCAATATAAACAAAAATAAAAACCAGAGATTTCGAGTGAAAGAGAAGATTTTTGACAATTAGGGATGCGAGAAAAATCGAAGTCTGTTCTCGAAGAAGAAGAAAAAAGAAAAGCGAGTCCAACAAAAGGACGAGAGAGAGAGGGTTTCTGATTCGAGGATAGAAGGAATATATAAGTTAAGATAATAAATTATAATTCATGTGTAGTTATATAATTGTTGAAATGAATAATTAAATTCTGTTTAGGGATTTATACGAGGAAGGTCGGATCTGTGGATCTGACGTTTGCAACAGTTACAGCTTAAATAATTGGGGATAGTAGTCTACTTGAAGCTAATTACAGTCAAAACTGTAATTAAACGTATTTTTGTTTTAAACCGGAAAATTATGTACTGTTTTTTTTTCATCTGGAATTATATAAAAATAAAACAATAACAAAGTCGGCAAAAATAAAGATATTCCCAAAACATATCTTAAAAAAGGAATTATCAAATAAATATCTATAAAAAAGACACAAAAGATAGAATAAATATCACATAAGACCTTAACTAAAGAATTCATAACCAAAACGAATTCATAACGAAACCATAAGAGATAGTTGAGAGTCAGAACTCTGAAACCTTCGAAGTAGAGCCAAATAAACACGATGTGACACATGATCGAAGAGAAACTAAATGCATAACGAACAGGAAGAAAACAAATTCTGAAAAGGAACCGAAATTGGTAAACAACTCCAAAGCTGCCAAAACACACAAAAGAGTGGAAAGAGAGACCAAAGCTTCTGAAAAACTTAGAAATTCGATAAAAATGTTAAGAAGGATCTTCAGAACTTGCATTTGGATTTTTGTGAACTCGACTTTTGTCATCTAAAACTAAAAACGAGCTACTTCTACGTAAGAGAAGAATTGAAAACCAGATTCACCGTATCGCTATAAAAAATACTTTGAAACCACCAAGGTAACAAGACAACTAGAAAATAACTCCGTAACGAGAAAAAAATATAATATTACAATTGCATCGTATCAAATAAAATTATCTATTATTCTGAAATAACCATAAAATTCATATTATATAGAAAAAGTGTTAGACCGTATATTGATTGGTTTGGTTATCATTTTTCATCTATATCTTTTTCTAATAGATAATTTATTGTTATTCATTATTATGTATTTATAAAATTATATGACTATCTAAAATTGAATTTCAAACAACCATATTTATTGCAAACAGCTCTTAACCTAGTGGTCACGGTAAGTCCAGTTAAGCCAACTCATTTGCACAACCAAAGATCGAGTCTCCGCCTACATTATGTAAGAATTTGGCTATTGAACCGTCCAATTGTGGTCCTATATAATCTGCCGTTGACAAAAAAAAAAATCATATTTATTTAAAGTATTTAATCTTCACGACTATAGTGAATAATTACATATACAATAAATGATACAACAAAGGGTTCAAACTTATTATAAAATTTAGGATAAAAAAATACATAAATCACATATTGAATAAAAATTAAATTTTAAACAAACAAATCTATATACAAAACATTTAAAATATGTTGGAATAATCTTGAACTAAGTTACTTGCTGAACAAGTTATGTAGTTAGATTGGATAATATTGAGATATTTTAGGAGTTATCTAATATGTAATTATCCTAATGAAAATTGAATATTATCTAATCTGTAGAAAAAAGATGTCTAAGGTTGTGGCATAATTAAGAAATTTGAGAGTTTAGATTTTGAGACATTTTTCTAAGCTAATAAAAGAGAGTTATTTCTTTAATCTTTGATTTCATATTCCTAAATTTTATAATTGGTATCAGCCTTAAAAATTGTGAGGGAGCGATTAAGCAAGATCTTAAGTACGAGAAGAAGATAGATTAAACAACAATTGTGGACGATCAAGCGTTTGTACCTGTGGAGAAGAACAAAGGCAGAGGAATCTCTTCCTCCATAGCATGTTCAATGTTAACCGCAACCAACTATATTGTTTGGTCCACAAGGATGAGGTTATGTCTCAATGTACATGAAGTTCAGGAAGTAGTTGAGACAGAGATCAAAGTATTTGGAAAACAAACTAAGAAAGTGGGTCTTGTGTGACTAGTAAACCTATTATTGTGACTAACGATGAAGATCAGAGGACGACAACGTCCGTGGTGGCTTACACCAAAAGTGGTGACAGACTTATCAGATTGATTGCCAAAGACGACGGAAAAACAATAGACTTCGTTGATGTTCAAGACATAAAAAAAATCGATTTCAAGCTTAAAGGAGAGATAGTTGGGATAGGTTGAATCAACTTACTTGATGAACAAGTTAGGTAGTTAGATTAGATAAGATTGAGATATTTTAGGAGTTATCTAAAATATACTTATCCTAGTGAGAATAAAAAATTTATCTAATCTATATAAGGAGATGTCAAAATTGTAGTATAACTTATGAGATAAATAGATATAAGAGTTAAGTTTTAAAACATTTTTCTAAGTTAATAAAAAAAGTTATTTCTTTAATTTTTAATTTTATATTCCTAATTTTATCGAAATTTATAATAATCGTACATTGATTATCCAACTATAATATGTATTCTCGACTAATCAAGTCTGAGATCCGATGTAAAAGTACTAAAACCTTAATCAAAACATTACACCAAAAGCTTCTACCATTTATTTGATTATCATTGGTTTTATACTCAAGAGATTCCAAACATATAAACATAAGATCTAACTAAAATACGTATGAGGGATCTTATATTATATTAAAATCCAATACAATAATTAAATTAAACACGTTTAGTTGAACTTTTGATGTAATGGAAAAGCCATTATAGCAGTATGAAGGAGCTACTTACCCTCTACAAAAGGGCAACTATTCTACAAAGTCTTCTTTTATTTAATATTTAAGAAAATCACATGTAACCCATTTTGTTATAAGTTTCGATAGCTTAATCAAATGCTTAAGAATATTCTGTCTACATTTGTTTGTGTGTGTTTATATGAGAAATAATATTATACTTTAGAGTGAATTTTGTATTGATCATGGTTATGTTATAATGATAATCATAGTTATATATATCAACCAATAAATAGTTAGATTCTCACTAGAAGAATTTTTTTGTATTAATACAAGAGTGACAAACAAAACATACTATATCGTAATAATGATCCATATCTTGTTACGATGTAAATGTATTGCTATGAAATTGTGATTAATTTGTAAATTGTTATAATACAAATGTCACAAATGTATATTGGTAACAAAAACGTAATGATATATTTATAACGAATAAATCTTATAATAATTTCGTCATAAATTATTTTAAAATAAAATAAAAAATAAAATTTATATAAAATTGTATATTAAATATCATAATTATTATTAATATTCATAATTACAATACAATTGTGACAATAACTTTGATTCTTGTACACTATCTTTTAAATTGTCAATCCAAATAATTTAGAGATTGTTCTTGATTAGTATAATATTAAAAAAATATTTTTTTTGTCAAGTAAGATAATAATTTTTAAATTCTGCTTTTTTTACTATTATAAATAGGAATTCAATTTCAGATATTTTGAATATTTATAAAATAATAATACTATTGGGACCATCTATCTTCAAAAATTATATTTTATATTTTACGCAACCATCATTATTAAAGAACCCAAATCATGGAAATGTAGATCCATGAACTTGCCACGATTTCACGCAAACTTTGACTTTTAAATATTTAAATTAAACCCATGATGTATTTAAATAACTTTGTTTAAATATTTAAATTAAACTTTGACTTAACAATTGATCCAACTTATATTTTATACTCGTTTGGTCGTTGAACAATTTTCCTGAAATTGATAGAAAGATCTATATATATTATTTCAATATATTTATACTTTTCCTGTTGTCTTTGTCAACACTTTTCATTTCATGTTTATCTATAGAAATATGAATGTAGCTCTTTGTAAAAATAAAAACTATATATATATATATATATATCAAGTATAATAAGGAAAAGTACAAACCTAACGTGTTAAAGAACATAATAACTTTTAAATTAAGAAAAGTATAGACTCCGTCAGTCATTAATTATCGTATTTGACTTATAAAAAAAACAAAATTACAGCGACCGACGAGTCCGTGTTTTTGTAATAGCGATGACACCAAAAAGAAAAACTAAATTAACGGAACTTAACAGAAACAATCATGTTCCAGTGTCCGTTGTTAGCAACCTTAAGACATTGTTATTGGTTTATTAAACTGAATTATTAATATTTCTGTGATTATTAGCCAAAAATTTTATTATACTCACAGTGACTTTTTACAAACCGTTCAATATCTCTTTCCATGGTTTCTCTTTTTATCAAAACATATACATCAGCGAGATGAGATCATCTAAAATTTATTAGTTGATTTTGAAATGATACATAGTGTTATTTTTAAAATGCCACAAACCTCATCCAATTAGTTAGCATTTCTGGGTTCTTTTTCCCATATCCACTTGATTGTTCTTAATACATCTTAACTATCATTTCAATCTAGTGTTTAGTATTTAATTGAGAATCTTAGATTTAGACAAGGATGTTTATCAAACTCAATGTATATATTGTGTAGCTTGCCGAGTTCTTCTTAATCTAATGATAGATGATCCATCTAATAATTCTAATATCAAAGATTCGAAACCTTCCCATTATACAAGATAAATTTATAAAAAGTTTTGTGGAGTGAAGTTTGAATTTTATGGATCAAATCCTATTGATACAATTTTTATAATAAAAAATAAAAAATTGTCTAGCTCTAGTCACTCAACCAAATTACATAATATTTTGGCAATAAATTTTTGTTGTTGTATGTAATTTGACAAAAATAATTATTGTTGTGGAATTATATTTTTGTAAATTTTATAAATTTGGGATATAAGTTTTCGTCTTTCCACCGTAAAATGAAGTATTCTATAAATAAAATTGATTTTCTAAAGCAAAATAAAAAAATAGATGTAGAATGATTGGATTAGTTTTAGTGCTCTAGTTGCTGTAAACAATAAGAGCAATAGCCTATCAAGCTCATAATATATGATATCACCAATAAACTTTAATTTATGAATCAAGAATTTCCCCTAAAACCTTATTAGTAAACGCATACTGGATAAGGTTTCAGTAGAGAATTGCTTATAATTTAGTAAATTAAGCAAAGTGTATCACTGATCATCATTGAGACTACAAAGGCTGACTCGATCAATGGCGATATTAACGTGAGAAAAATGCGATAACTCATTGTATTGAAAGATTGCCAAAAATATGAAAGCAATTTTCTCTTTATTAGGTAAAGGACCATGCGCATGCACAAGCATTAAGTTTGGACTCGTTTAACCGCAAAATTAGTTGCATCATTCTCAGACTCATACTCTCAATGCCATTTTCCTACAGTAAGACATCGTAAGCTTTGTCAACAAATGGTAACTGATCATGCATGAGAAACGTAGCTTTTATAACTTGATTGACTCATAAACATATTCATCGAGGCCTTTGCGCAATCCGTTATTTGAATTCTCTATCAGGATTTCACGGTTGGGCCATGTTGGTCCATTTTTGAATTAGTTACTACACTCTACGTTGACTTTGTATGGTCTATTTCTGAATAGGAAAAATGTAGGAAAAAAACTTCCAATGTTTAGAAAGAAAGTTGAAAAAATTCTCCAACTTTTGAATCGTTGAATTTAATTAAACAATTTTGTTGTTAACCAAACCATTTCAATCATACTCATTAAATAACTTAATAGTCCGTTATAATCTTGCTTAAGTTTGTTATTATGACGCTAACGTTAAAAATAACTCAATTAACAAAAATTACAATTTATTTGAAATTACAAAAGTTTGCTGTTAAATTCAGCAACTCAAAAGTTCATTTTTTTCTTTTGTAATTCAAGGTGAACATATTATCTAGTGTTTTTCCAATTAACCTTCATGATAAGATTTGCTCACAATATCAGATCCCACCTATACTATAAATTGCAATGTAAGTTTAGTCTCTTTGGTAAAGGGGAAAATGAAAATATATATACATACATAATTTAGCGTATGTAAAGATGTTATAATTTCTTTCTTTTAGATTTTATTTTTGGTTGAAGAATATAAGAAGATTGTAATAAATAAATAGTATAGTCTATATATAATTACATATTTTGTAAAATATCTAAGTTTTTTCACTGATATACACCTCTCTATATAGATGTTATGGAAGGCTATGCCTCTACGATCATGATCATATGGTAGGCTATGCCTCCTCAGATCAATGTTTTTAAATGTCCCAGAAGACATTTATAAATTGTTTCATAAGAACAATAAATAATTACATGTTCTCAAGACATTTACAAAGCGTTCCTTAAAAACAATAATACAAAATAAATAAATAAAATGAATTTGTCGAGAAGACAAACAATACATCTAAAATTATTATTATCTTAATGCATAATATGTGATTATCCCTTTATATAATTTGATTAATTCATGATAATATTATTGTTGGTAAATATTGATTTTGATATATTTATTTTAATAATATTTTCTAATGGTTATGAAGAAAAATAATAATACTACATATATACTCAATGGCTCTAAAACACTAATACCAACGACTATATACAGTTTTTTTTCATCTATAAATACACTCTTTCTTCTCTTATCTCTTCACTCAAAAATTTCTTCCCCATCACAAAAATGTTTATTTGGATTTTAATTTTTTATTTGGTTACAATTATTTCTTCAATTTACGGGATTTTCGTTTTTGAACACACTCCCGAAAAATTTGGATAACCGTTGGTCTGACTATTTGTGCTTCATATATCCTTGTAGTTGCTTGTTTGTTTTCATTTTTTGTATTTAGATAATATGTTATTTGAATTATATTCTAATAACATTATGTCAAATATTTATTAAATAATAAAATTTTACTATTATTATCATGCAGTAATTATGTCAATTTTGGCTAAACATGAATTCACCACCCTTGATATATCGGGGGAAACAATTATATGAGATGGGTTGTTGCAGCAAAAATGCATCTTAGAGGAAGAAAACTCCTCGATATCATCGATAAATCGAAAACGACTCATATGAGCAAAAGGCTAATGTTATGATATATTTTAGTCCATCATATCCATGATGGTTTAAAAGATGAATATTATAACAAAAGAAGATCATGCATATCTTTGAAAATCACTCAAAGATAGGTTTGATCACCAGAAATATGTGATCTTACTAAAAGCTAAACATGAGTAGTTAAACCGGGAGTACAAAAGTGTAAGTGAATATAATTCTGCTCTGTTCGGCATCACTTCCAGGGATAATGTTATGCGGAGAGAGATTAAGTGACTATGATTATGATCAAAAAAACTGTTCAAACATTTCATCCTGGAAATGTAGTCCCTGCAACAACTATATTGGGCTAAGGGATACACAATGTATCCATAATTAATGCAAGTTCTCCTTGTCGCAGAACAAAAGAATGAACTTGTAATGTTAAACCATCAATCTCGTCCTACTGGATCATCATCATTCCCAGAAGTGAATGTTACATCCTCAAATTACAATAACTATGGATGTAGAGGCGGTCGCGGTAATAATAGTGGCCTGTGGACGGAGGAGGATATGACCGTGGATATCGACGTGGAAAAGGAAGAAAGGTATCGTCCTAATGGTTTCAACAATGAAAGAAATAATAAAAGGTCAAAAGGAAAGGTAGTTGAGAAAGGCAACATGAGGAAAGTTGATATAGGTGTGACATAAAAGGGCATTGGTCGCGTACTTGACGTACCCGAAAGTATTTTGCTGATCTACACCAAGAGTCACAAAAGAAAAAGGGAAAACAAAAGGAAACCAGACTTTGTTTT
>JAKUCM010002757.1:0-15143 GCA_023374145.1 Lepidium sativum | reverse complement strand
TAGCTTTTGGTTTCTCGAGAGTGTGAGTTCCCCTATGAAGCCACAACCATGGCTCTAAGCTCGAAATGAAAAGATTACATCCCGTACCTCCCACCTTTATATCAACATCAGCTCTAATAGGCAGATTTAGCTGAGAAGGTATAAATGTAACACTATCAATCAATATTTTGAGATAAAATAAAGTTACTAATGTCATGTAAGAGCTGAAATCAGAGATAAATTATCAGAATTGAAATCCACTGTGCGGAAATATATTAGAAAAAACATATAGCAGCAATGTTAGTAATGAAGGAATGTACCCCAAAGAGGTAGGAAGACACATAATAGAGAATGATGAACAGAAAGGAACAGCAGCTCTTTGACAAATATAAGTATATATTATCAAACCTGAACTGGGATCTCGATGAAAGACTTGATATTAACTTTTGTAATCTCTAACATAGAGGACTCAGCTTTTTTGAAAAGCTGCAAAGAAACAAGAAAGCATAGCATAGCATCAGTGGAGCGGTAGTAGATAATTCTGGGAAATATCCAATATCTGAATCACTGTATGAACTACCATAACAGGATCATACATGAATTTCACTGAGTCTAATCTCAACATCAAGATGTGTACTCTCTGCTCTGTCTTCAACAGACTTTGAGGTAACAGTAAATAGAACCCCGGTGATGTTATTCTCAGCAAGAAGACCATTTTCTCGATATAAGACATCGAGTTTACGTAAGCTGAAGGAAACCTGCACGGCATTATCAAGCGTGTCAGTAGACACGAAAATGGTTTTTAAACGAAAATGGAATTCTTGGAAAAGATGAATTGAAATACTGTAGTGTATGGAATGGTATTTAAATAAAGATCTAAAGATCAATAGTGCCATTTGTTTTATTCTGTTTAAATGGCCAAAGTTTTGCCAAAACAAATGATAAAATTAAATTGCAGAGAAATTGTTTATTATCTAACACAGCACTAACAATGACTCCAAACACGAAAATGGTTTTGATAAGTGGATCCTCAAATGGTAATTAACAAGAATGTAATTCCTGAATGCTGCAATAGCAGAAGAACTTGGCCTACTAAGAATATATATGAAAGTAAAGTTCACTTTGCATTAAGTCAAACTGACCTTTCGAGGAAAAGATGGAGGATACTTAGAAAGTTCTGTCAGAATCTGTTGCTCTTTAAAAGGTTTCTTGGCAGACGAGGTAGTAGTAGTTAGTGCTCCAGCTTTATCTTGATTTGAAGAAGCTGGTGACTGTTTGCTCTTGGGAAACGAATTGTCCTCAAGATCTAGATTTACATCACCAGATATAATTACCACGTCTCTTATAGCAATACCTACTGCCCTAAATTTAGAAACAACAAAATGCCAACAGTGAGAAAACTACTAATTGAGTTTTACATATAAGGTCACAGAGCACTCTATAGAAACAAAATCAGAAAACAGTCTACAATTCATCAGAGTACCAGACACCAAAAACAGTACCTGTCATGTCGAAACTCTGAGGAAATAGAGAGTTCATTACAAAATAAAGTAGCAGAGGATTTGTCTGAAGAATCAGGGGACCCTTGAGAAGTAGGACATCTTTTAAAGCTTAAGTTACAGGACTGATCAGAAATCATGCTTGATTCAAACAGAATTGATTGTACATGAACCTTTACATATAGATTTGGATTTGTCCCACCATCCTTATTTATATCTAACTTCAGCTCCTCAACTTCCACTGTTGCCATTGCAGTCTGCACTTTACATAGGTTATTAGAATTTGTTTTTTTTTTTCAGAGAAATCTTTACTTAAGAGAAATCAAAGCTCAGTCTGGAATTCGAAATTTGATAGTAAACTCAAATTGATTACCTTCACAACCAAATCTGAGACAGAAACTGAAAGAAACCTTGCAATATTAGTAACCACTATCCACTTCCCTCTGCTCCAAGTATCAGATTTTTGAATTTCAGTTTCTGAGTTCTGTAAATGTGTTGTTGAAGTTGTGGACCTCATCACAACTTCAAGATCAGTTATCAAGACTTGCATTTTTGGATCTCTAAGTTTGATCAAGAACTGGCGTAAGCTAAGTTTAATTTCACCAACATACACCGACTCAATGGCACCCTGGAAAACACTCATAACAACATCAAATCATATCCTCTAGACAAACTTTGTTGTCTCAGTAGAAACAGAATCAATCATATAAAAATTTATACTACCACAGTATCAATCAACTAAATTGATCTGTTTCAAGCTTCTAGAGTAACATTCTTTCTCAGCCACAGAAAATAAAAAACACTATATATATATATATATATATATTGTCTTCTCTCACTTGAATAACAAGCAAGTAAAGTGTTACAGAATTTGCAGGTCATGTATAAGTTCACCTTTTCGAACTTCACTATTACATCTTTCAGGCAGTTTAAACCGCCAATGCGAAACCCAGTAGATGCTCCCATCAGCCATGTTAACAACCTGGAAGAAAATCTGGAAGAAAAAAATTGATAATATAAGCTACCTTCTTGTTTCCTAGATCAAGTAGATTAAAAAATGCAGTAATAAAATATAACACTTGTAATCCAAGCAATCAGTTAACAGAAAATTCAAAAACAATGACAAAAAAAGCAGAGGACTCACATATAGAGCATCCACAAAATGATGGAAACAAACAAGAATCCAAAGTAGAATTCAGCAGGTGATGTCGCCATTTTCAGGCCGCAGAGAAAACTAACTCCGTCGGATAACCAGCTATTCTCACACCAACCACCGTTATAAGAGTTCCACGACAAAAACTCAAACGTTTTTCAATCGAAAATGTGAGACTTTAGAGCTGCCTCCATAGAAGAACGACTCGATCAACGAGGTTCTTAGGTCAACGATATAAGTCAACTATATATTCATTGTTCATTCTCATTACAAAGTCGATCCGGTCATTTTTAATTATAAACAACGCTTGAGATGGTCCTTCTTTGACTTTAACCAAATATCTTCATAATTCATTCCATATTTCATCAAAGTAAATAATCAATACAGATAGAAAAATTAGAATATGTGAGGTTCCTCCAAATATTCCAACTTTCTTAAGTGACTTCAAAGACAAACCCTTTTTGGTATATTTTTGCAAAAAGACAACACTGGTGAGATGTTTAGAACTGATTGAGACATTAAGTACACACATGGTTAGAAAAAATTGCAAGTATCATTGGGGATACCATTTGTCTTCTCTGTAACACAGCCCCTGAATCTCGGGACCAGATCTTCTTTGGCTGTAATATCTCCTGGAACATCTGGAAAGCTACAATTTACTTTCTTTGGACAAAGAGAAACCATCGGCTCCATTGCAATTCCTTTAAACCTGAGTAGTCTATCTTGAGAAACATCGACCTTCTCGTTTGAAATCGGATTGCAAGTCTTCGGTTTCTTCAACCTTTGCATACTTCATCGCTTTTTCAATATTGGTTTTCAAATCCATAAGGTTGCTCGATCCAAATGTGACTCAATCTCACCGGATGGTTCTCGGCTTCTCGCCGTCGGTGTTTCACCTTCCGCATAGGTGCGACTCTCGTCTCTTTCCTTTACCTTGGTTGTGGGCTGCTATTTATTTCACCTAATGGGCTTTTTAGAAGGCTTGTTTTGGGCTGTAGCTCTTGTGCATCTCTCTCTTTGATTTGTTCCACTTCGGTTCTTCTATTGGGCCTTAAATCCATTAACAAATAACATCTTAAAATTCCAAAAGAAAATCTTAAAGACTCCCTCTTTCTTATTTATCAAAAGCAATCAACTGTGTTGGTTTCTTCTTTTGTATAGTAAAAATAACTTTTGAGATTCATATAAGACTTTAACATAATTCTCATCAAATTTGTATCTTCAACTATTTCTCATCAGCAATATCACTAGGAAGATCTTCCCCGGAAGGTATTTTTCCCGGATAGTTTGTCACCGGAGGATCTGAACTGTTCATACTGCATATTGGAAAGAGAGAAGAATCTGACTTTAAAACTTGCTGAATGTATCAAATGTGAGCAGTTTCGGAATAAAGAAAACTTACCATTTATCCACAAGAACAACAGAACGGAGCTCACAATTGGCAAAACTGCAACAATCAAAGATTTTGTGGTAATGAGAACACAAATCATACCAAATGATCAAAGAAAAAGAGAGGGAAAGAACTATCTTACTGTGTAGAAATCTCGGATTTTACAGCTGGATCACAATCATTACCAAATGAGTTTAATGTTTGATACAAGAATCCACTATGAGTAACAACTGCAATCTCTTTTTCTTTCCTTGTACTCAACCTGAATTCAGTTGATATATCAATTAAAAGATTCATGCCAATTCAAATCATAAAACATGAAGCACATAGAGATTATTCACCAGTTCATGAACTTTACTCCTCTGGCTGCAATCTCTTGGTTCTCCTCTCTGATGTCAGGCTTCCACATGACATCTTCATCAGTTTCTATCTGTATAGAGAATATAGAAAAATGTGATAACAAAAGAAAAACACCAAAGCTAATCCAAAACTTCTAGTTTATATTATGTACTTGCCAATGAAAAGTCGATTGCAGGGAATAATTTGCGGTAGTTGGTGATATTTCTTCTTCTGTCACAAGGATGAACACCCTAAAAAACCAAAACAAGAACATTTGAAAAGGTTTTAACATCAAAGCTAATGCCAATTATGGGACAAAGGTGGAAATGTATACATACTAAATGTTCTCTACAGGATTCAACCGCAATGAACGGTGGACAGTTTGAGCTTGGAATAGCAGGACGATCACTGTTTCCTGCACCAGCAGTCATAAGGAGAGGATCATCAACGCCATTTATATTACCTTCCCCACCAAAAGTTCCAACGGCAGTTTGCAACGTCCTAAAGCAAAAACAAGTATTGAGGTATATAAACACAACTAATCTTAAACGGTGGAGCAGAAAGCTTCCATTAAGATCATTCCAATAAGATTTATATCGTGAAAAAACGATTATATTACCTGAGAAGAGGCGACACAACGACTAACTCAATTCTATTGGAGATCCCAGTTGACTTAACATGTTTGTGTAGATTATCAACCTGCAATAACAGAATCAACATTACTTCTCTTCTGTAAAGAACAAGAGCACAAAACCTTGATGTATAAACATCACAACAATTGATTAATCCTATCCAAAATCCTAGTAACAAAAACCGGAAAAAGATTGTTACTTGTTGCCATCCGAGAGGTGTAAGATGTGCATCAAAGAGGTCCTCAGATAAGTAAGCATCATGATTCTTCTCTCCTTCTACATTGTGTATTCCTTGAGCATGTCTTACCTAAACACAAGAAGCTCAATCAGAATCTAAGAACCAACATATCCAAATCAAATTACTGGGAAACAATAAACGAACCAGATGTATGGTTTTGCAACGGTGAAGTGGATAAAGGCCTGGACTTGGTTTAGCTTCCATATCTAATGTTAATTTATCGACAAAATTCAATAGAATTTACGTATAACCCATCAATCTTAAGATGTAATCATGTAAATAACAAATAAAAAAGAGATCTTTGTAATTTATTTGAAGCACTCAGGACCATATATTTCTACCTACAAAAATCCAGATTCTGACAATAATATCATGAGATTTTAAGAGAGAGAGAGAGTGTTACTATGAGAACGAATAGAGTTGCAGCAACGAAGCGATGGAAGTGGAGAGGAAAGAGGAGAAACAGAGGAAAATGTAAGAATTGAGGACATTGTTGAAGTATTTTTTTAATACGAACATATTGCAGATTTTTCTGCTTTTCTATAATTAATATTATTTCTTAATTTCGTCATTAGAGGAATAAGATTTTTGGAATATTCCGAATGTCCCATAACCTTTTGTACGTTGAGTTTGACTTCAAGTAATGACAAAAACAAAATCAACAAGATTAACGTGATATCTTAACACATTATAAAACTAGTGGTTATCATAAATTGGTTCAATCTATTCTTACTATAATGGTAGATTAAAAAATGATTTAAAAGTATGTTTTAGGTTATAGATAGAAATTTGTTGATCTAATTGATAACAGAAAAAAGAAACGACACGAATTGGACACATTACAGATACACATTACAGATCACATCTGGTGACATTCAAAAATATATATTCGAAGTGAGGTCTGTCTTGTTAAACACAGATATGGTGATATTCAAAACCAAACACAAACACACTTATAAGGATCTGCAAAAAGGGTATCTAAACTTTACCACAAGCAACAGGATAAACGACACGAAGTTCTTGTTAGACACATTACAGAGTCATTTTAGCTGTGTCTTCAAGTAATATAGTGATTACAAGTAAGTGTAAATGAGGATTGAGGTGAAAGTGAAGCAAATTCTTCGCAGAGAAAATGAAGTCTGGAAAGCAACACAATAAGCCAAATGAGACAAAGAAAAAAATATTTCTCTATACGGCATGATGAACCAAAGTTTTATACAATACATATGTGCAAAGGTACTTGGAACCATACCATTACACTCGAGTCTTATGTAGCAAAAAACATGCAACAAGCTCGCTTATAGCTTTACAACACTTGCACTTGACAATAGAAATGTTAGTCTTTTACAGGCAAATAAATGAATGAAATAGATCCCTTGCTTAAGGATCTAGGCACTTTCCTTAGCTTTGCAGAAGCTAAATCTTGTCTTTTTATTTCTGTTGTCCCACCATTGCCTTAAGCTTTTCCTCCAAAATTTCCTTCTCAAGACCATACATTCGGTTCAAAGCATTCATATTCTCAAGAGTCTCGCTCAGTGTTCTACTGTCACTTCCATCACATCTCAAATGCTGCATTGGACCGTGTAAGAATCTGTTGACAATACCTCGGCTTAGGTCATCAACCGCTCTCTTTGTTTTCTTGTTGACGTCATCTCCCATTTTGGACAAGCACTTCTCGAGCTCTGCCATTCTGATTCTCTCTGCATAAGCTCTTAACTTCTTGATTGTTGGAACCGTCTCTAGTGAATCTCTCCATGCTTCGAACTGTTTGGATTCCTCTGTGATTATAGACTGAGCTTCCAATGCTTTCCTCAACCTGTCGTCTTTATTGGCAGCAACAACTTCTTTGAGATCGTCCACATTGTAAACCCGAGCAGTTTCTACTTCGTTAACACAAGACCCAACATTTCTGGGAACAGAGATGTCAACAAAAAGCCTCAGTCCTCCAACCTCTGGACAAGCTTGAGGGAGATTCTCTACGTGCTCCTTTAAGAACAATGTTGTTTCAGATGCTGTGCTGGTAAAGACAACATCCGCTTCTCCAGCACAAGCTAGCATCTTATCAAGAGATCGATATGTAATCTCAATACCTGGCATCTCCTCACGGATAGCTGTAACCTTCTCTTCACTTCTGTTGACCACCACTACTTTTGTGCAACCCTTGGCCATCAAATGCTTTATAACAAGCTTTCCCATTTTCCCTGCGCCGATTACACACATCCTAGCCAATGCGTGTGAAGATTGCGGAAGCTTCATCAGAGCAAGTTCAACAGCAGCTGAACTAACCGAAACTGCTCCAGCAGCAATATTTGTTTCAGTCCTGACACGCTTACCAACAGTTATCGCGTGTTTAAACAGCCCACTTATATTTCTCCCAAAGCCATTCACTCCTTGACCAACTTTAACGACTTGCTTCACCTGTGCAAGAATCTGACCTTCTCCAAGGACAAGAGAGTCAAGACCAGCTGAGACCTCAAATACATGCTGTGTAGCATCTTTGTTGTACAACAGAAAACGGTGCTGACAAATCTCTGAAACAGGAATCCCACTCGTCTGTCGAAAGAAAAAGGCTGTCTTAACACTTGCTACTTATTATAACACAGCCACGGTAAGCACTTTCTAAGTGTACGAATAGATTGAATAAAGACTCACTCCATACGTTTTCTTCATATGCAAACATATAAATTCAGTTTCCTTTGGTTAACGTGTATTAAAGCATCAGTCACACTTGAAAAATACCACAAGAAGAACAATATAGGGGAAAAAGTAAACAGTCGCACCTTTGACATCCATTCAGTCACTTCTTTGACTCCACGGTGCTGAGATAAAGCCAACACATAAATCTCCATACGGTTGCAGGTACTAAGCACAGCAGCCTCTTCGATATGATTCAAACCACACAATTCGCCAATAGCTCGTGGCCATTCAGCTTCAGGAATAGCAAGCTTCTCACGCATCTCAACAGGAGCTGTGTGAATGCTAAGTCCAATCACAATGATGCTGCTTTTTTCCTTTGTATATCCTGATAAACCACAAACATCAATGAATACCAAAACTGGCTTCAATACAAATTACAATGTCATTCAGATCAATAAAAAAAGTTGATTTCAGATCAAAACATAAACATAACTCAGGGTAAAATGGAATTGACAAAAAAATTGAAGCTTTCGAATAGCTAACGAAATAGAAATCATACTGTCAGCTGCAGAATTTTTGAGTTTTTCGAGGGCAGAGATGCTTGCGGCATTAGACGCAGAAAGCTCACAACGAGCTCTGTGG
This sequence comes from Lepidium sativum, assembly GCA_023374145.1. Classification (NCBI taxonomy): domain Eukaryota; kingdom Viridiplantae; phylum Streptophyta; class Magnoliopsida; order Brassicales; family Brassicaceae; genus Lepidium; species Lepidium sativum. Next base: position 6,634 of record JAKUCM010002757.1, on the reverse strand, counting down.
ATCAAACCTCGTCTGGTTCTATTGTTCTTCGGCTGAGCACGAACCACAACGAGACCCAATGGCGTCTGCGAAGAAGAAGACAGATTATTGTGATTCAATAAAGTCTCAAGCTTTTGGCAACCGTGGAAATCCCTCGAAACCGCCATTGGAATAAAATTTCAATCTCTCGTTTTTCCACCTCTCTTTGTCTCCAAAAACCCCAAGAGAGGATCAGAAAAACAGCAGAGAGACAGAGAGGGATGAGTTGCGATGTTGAAGAAGGAGATCGCTGTGAATATCAATAAAGGCTGAAAGTCAAAACTGGCTTAGTCGAAATTATTGACCGGGAATTGAGAATTCTGATTTGAAGGTCATCTAAAGATGTGTGAAACAAGCATTGTGAGACTTTGCGTTTGGTCGATCAATATTTAAATATTTAATAGAAATAATAACTCAAATACATAATTATATACAATAACTTCAATGTCCTTCTAAAATTTTTAAAAAATAGTATAGAAAAAATCACAAACTTTTTTTTATCTATTTATTTATAAAATTGCCACCGAAACACTGAATAAAATAAAACTTTTGAATTTTTTCTTCCTTTTTTTCTTCTATTTTCGTAACTTCCATTCTTCTTCTCTCATTTGACTTCTTCTTCGAATTTCTCAACTGGGTCTTGTGCATTGAAGGTAATGTAGCATATGTTTAGGGATTTCAAACTCTCAATTGTTTGAAATAGAGAATTTGAACTCTAACATTTCAAAAAAAAAAAAATTCTAGGTTTTGTGATAAATTTACAAATCGACATATTCAAGACACAAATTGGTCAAGGTAAATCATTTCTTCCAAGTTTTAGGGTTTAAATTTTATGTGTTTGTAGGTTATGTTCTAGTGTGGTAGAGTTTGGTATAATTATGTTCTAGTGTGGTAGACTTTGGTAGAGTTTGATAAATGTAGTTTATAGTGTGGTAGAGTTTGATATATTTACTTATAGTGTAATAGGCTTTGGTCGATTTAGTGTTTTGTGTGGTAGAGTTTGGATTTTTTTACTGATAGTGTGGTTGATAGACTTTGGTAAAGTTATGTTCTAGTATGCTAGATTTTGGTAAAGTTTGGTAAATATAGTTTATAGTGTTGTAGAGATATGTTCTAGTATGGTACACTTTGGTAGAGATGGCCTAATTCCACTTATGCAGTGGACGTCGCGCACTTGCCGTCAAATACATATAGATGATGTCTTCATGCAGTATCCTTATAGACTCATCATAACATATATCTTCACTCAATTTCATTATTTTACAACCATAAGAAGTACCTACTATAAAGAACCAATGATTCTGGTCAAATTTCCAACTCCCACAAATTAAAACAATTTGACCCATAGATCCAAAACCAAGCAAAAAAAGCTCAAAAGATAAGAAATGAGGTAGAACAACAAAGATGCAATGATTAGGAAGTAGAGTCTTGAAAGGGCGATATTGCCTACACTAGACGAGCATATGGACACAGGAAAACATGATTAACTGTCTCAGCTTCGTGTCCACATCTCAAACATGTAGAATCCTTAGTGAAGCAAATTCTTGCCAGAGAAAATGAGGTCGAGAAAACAATAAGCCAAATGAAACAGAAAAAACATTTCTCTATACGGCATGAACCAAAGTTTTATACATTACATATGTGTAAAGGTACTTGGAACCATACCAATACACTCGAGTCTTCTGAAGCAAAAAACATGCAACAAGCTCGATAATAGCTTCACAACACTTACACTTGACAATAGAAATGTTAGTCTCTTGCAGGCAAATTAAATCAATCAAATAGATCCCTTGCTTAAGGATCTACGCACTTTACTTGAGGTTGCAGAAGCTAAATCTTGTCTGTCAAAAGAGGTGAACATTTTCTTCTCTTTTACTTCTGTTGTCCCACCATTGCCTTTAGCTTTTCCTCCAGAATGTCCTTCTCAAGACCGTACATTCGGTTCAAAGCATGCATATTCTCAAGAGTCTCGCTCAGTGTTCTACTGTCACTTCCATCACATCTCAAATGCTGCATTGGACCGTGTAAGAATCTGTTGACAATACCTCGGCTTAGGTCATCAACCGCTCTCATTGTTTTCTTGTTGACGTCATCTCCCATTTTGGACAAGCACTTCTCGAGCTCTGCCACTCTGATTCTTTCTGCATAAGCTCTTAATTTCTTGATTGTTGGAACCGTCTCGAGTGAATCTCTCCATGCTTCGAACTGATTGGATTCCTCTGTGATGATAGCCTGAGCTTCCATTGCTTTCCTCAACCTGTCTTCTTTATTGGCAGCAACAACTTCTTTGAGATCGTCTACATTGTAAACTCGAGCAGTTTCCACTTCGTTAACACAAGAGCCGACATTTCTGGGAACAGAGATGTCAACAAAAAGCCTCAGTCCTCCAACCTCTGGACAAGCTTGAGGGAGATTCTCTACGTGCTCCTTTAAGAACAATGGCGTTTCAGAGGCTGTGCTGGTAAAGACAACATCTGCTTCTCCAGCACAAGCTAGCAGCTCATCAAGAGGTCGATATATAATCTCAATACCAGGCATCTCCTCACGGATAGCTGTAACTCTCTCTTCACTTCTGTTGACAACCACCACTTTTGTGCAACTCTTAGCCATCAAATGCTTTATCACAAGCTTTCCCATTTTCCCTGCGCCAATTACACACATCCTAGAGGATGCGTGTGAAGACTGCGGAAGCTTCATCAGAGCTAGTTCGACAGCAGCTGAGCTAACAGAAACCGCTCCAGAAGCAATATTTGTCTCTGTTCTGACACGCTTACCAACAGTTATCGCGTGTTTAAACAGCCCACTTATATTCCTCCCAAAGCCATTCACTCCTTGACCAACTTTAACGACTTGCTTCACCTGTGCAAGGATCTGACCTTCTCCAAGGACAAGAGAGTCAAGACCAGCTGAGACCTCAAATATATGCTGTGTAGCATCCTTGTTGTACAGTAGAAAACGGTGCTGACAAATATCTGAAACCGGAATCCCACTAGTCTGAAAAAAGAAAAAGGATGTTCTAACACTTGCTACCGATTATTACACAGACATGATCAACACTTAAGTGTATAAACGGACTGAATAAAGACTAAGTAAGAGCTCTTTAACGTGTAGTAAAGCATTAGTCACAGACGAAAAGTACCACAAGAAGAACAATATAGGGGAAAGAGTCGCACCTTTGACATCCATTCGGTCACTTCTTTGACTCCACGGTGCTGAGATAGAGCTAATACATAAATCTCCATACGGTTGCAGGTACTAAGCACAGCAGCCTCTTCGATATGATTCAAACCACACAATTCGCCAATAGCTCGTGGCCATTCAGCTTCAGGAATAGCAAGCTTCTCACGCATCTCAACAGGAGCTGTGTGTATGCTAAGTCCAATCACAACAATGCTGCTTCTCTCCTTTGTATATCCTGATAAACCGTAAACAATAATTAATGACAAAACTGACTTCAATATGAATTACAATATCATTCACAACACTAAAAAAGGTTGCTTTCAGTTCAAAACATAAAAATAACTCAGGGTTATGAATTTGACCAACAAAAAGATTGAAGCTTTAGCTAACGAAATAGAGATCATACTGTCAGCTGCAGAATTCTTGAGTTGTTCGAGGGCAGAGGTGCTTGCGGCATTAGACGCAGAATCAGACGCAGAAAGCTCACAACGAGCTCTCTGAATCAAACCTCGTCGGCTTTTATTGTTCTTCGGATGAGAACGAACACCAACGAGACCCAATGGCGTCTGCGAAGTAGAAGACGACGAAGAAGATAGATTATGGTGATTCAACAAAGTCTCAAGCTTTGGGCAACCAACGAATGCACTCGAAACCGCCATTGAAACCAAATCTCAATCTCCGGTTGTTTCCCCTCTTTGTCTCCAAAAACCCCAAGAGAGAGGATCAGAAAAAGAGCAGAGAGACAGAGAGGGATGGGGTGCGATGTGGAAGAAGGAGATCGCAGTGAATATGATTAGAGGCTGAAAAATCAAATCGGGTCAAAAACCGGTTTAGTCGAAATAATTGACCGGAAATTGAGGATTTTGATTGGTTCGTAATCTAAAGATGTGAGAAATAAGAGTTTCGAGATTTTGATGAAATTTGATTGGCGGGTGGAGAACACGTTTTATCCACACTTGTTTTTGCTTATTTGGTGGCTTTTGTCTTTCCACGGCAACTTTTATATTTATATTTAAATATATCGTATTTTCATACAAACTTGTGACCCTTATTCATCATCTTATAACAATAATTTTATTTATTTATATTGATGAGGAAATAAATTGAAAAATATGTGTGCATGGATATTATCCGGATATATGAAAGGAATCTATGTAGATTTTGGTGAACATATGAAAAATATGAAAAATTCAGAAAATAATAATTAAATATTGCTTCTCGAAGAAAATAATGATAATCATAGTTTTGACATATTAGACCAGACCATGTTCAATGATGGTGAGATTTTTAAGAGTCTCTTAAAAAAAAAAAAAAAAAATTTTGTAAAAAACGGAACTAAGGCGAACCCGTCTCTTGCATCCTCTATTGATATGCTCTTAGTGCTTTTAATTTGAATATTTTTAATTCATCAATCTATGGGTATGTATTTTAATTTGAGAAGTATAGTAACATAAGCTAATGTAATTATTATGTTTCATAATTTTCATGCTTTGTAATACTATATTATATTTGAGTATATACGTATATCAAGTACAATTTTGATAATCTAATAGAAAAACTAAATAAACTATAACAAGTAACAACCATTGTTTTCTAATTGAAAAAAAAAAATCATAAACTAATATGACGAAAAATAATCTTAGGTGTTTTTTCTTAATTTTTGACAAACATCCTACTTTGGTCGGTGTTTTGTCTCTTTGAATATAAAAAGGAAAATAATATGTAATTAAAAAATGTACAACGCTATTATTGGTCATGGAGATACAAAAATGTTTTCATCGAAGAAGAATATGGTTGTGAAGTCTTTTGTGCAAAAGCATATTTGATTTTTATTAAAAAAGAACATAAAAATACGGATTTTTATAGATGCCGGAAATTATTGTGGATTTAACTTGATATTGTTTCAGTTATCAAAAATTTTGTTTTTCTTAAAAGACAGTTCTTTTTTTTTTTTTTGTTACAAATGAAAAAAGAAGTTAATGGAAGTTATAATCCATTAGAGTTGGAGGTTTTAAATGGATAAAGTTTAAACTTTGGTATAGTATAAGAAGATATATAGGGTGAATTTGCTAAATAACCATTTTATTTATTAAGAATGAAGAATATGACCATCAAAGTTTTAAGACCTAAAAACTAACTATATTCATTAGTAATGACTAATTTGTCTTCGAACACATATAACATATATATAATACATAAAGTTTATATACTATATAACCTCATATAATCACAAAAACAAACACAAATATGATTTTTTCACTATATAATGTTGAAAAGTAATATTTATATGTAAATAGAAGTTTTATATAATATAAAACTATTTAATAATATATTCATTTTAAGTAATTTTGATCATTTCAAAAAAAATTAGTATGTGTAGAATTCAAATTTATGTTTCTTCAAGAAATTATTCTAGATATGAATTAGTTTTTCACAAGAAGATATAGTGTAAATACAATATAGGTGGAGAAACGAAATTATAAAAGAAAAAATAATAAAATAGTTATTAATTACATTGAAAAAAAGATAGAATGTATATATTATATATACCTGTAGCATTGTTAATTTTGTTGTTTATTTTTGTTTTTATGGTTATTGAGTCATATTCTCCAAATATATAAGTTCATGTATATCAATTAGTGGACATCTAGAAAACTAGTGTAAAATTAAAAACAAACAAAAGCCAATTGATATAATATAAAACTACACAAGAATACATATACATGTTTCTTCTAAGACACTGAATTGGACATTCCATATATTAGGCTCCCAACATGTGTGTATGCCTTCGTATTTATAATTCATGTTTCTTCGTTTTCTCATATCACTTGATATACCTGTTAAAATAATATCAAAAAGAAACTAATAATTCTTAAAATTAATACTATCTCTGATTTAATACATAAGATTATTTACCTAAAAATGCATATTTAGAAACGTAACATTTTATCAACAATCCTTTTTAATATATTTCGACCAATCATATAAAATACTGCATAATTCTAATAATCTAATAATATTACATACATTTAATTTTTTATAAAAATATATAAAAAACTTATAAAGTTAAACAAAAACATCTTATATATTGAAATAGAGGTTACTACTATTAGTATATAATGTTAAATATACATACTCGATCAATACAGTAATAAACTTGCATGATGTAACAAAAATTAGAAGAACAAAAAACAAGACGTATACTTTTTTTTTTCTGTTAACAGACAGATGATTTCATTGGAGAAAAGAAATTCAATTTATTTTTAGAGAAACTTTTTTTGGAAAATATTTTTCGCTAGTTGTTTTGTTTTTTAATTGTGAAGTTACTGAAATCAAATGGTATCATATATATTTTTATATTCAAATATATATATTTACATATACATATATTTATATGTATCTGTGTTACAGATAGTAAATGAAATTGACGTTTTTC
>JAKUCM010002756.1:0-30369 GCA_023374145.1 Lepidium sativum | reverse complement strand
GAGAGAGAGAGAAAAAAATACAATTTTTTTGTTGAAATATACAAGGAATCCCTCATGGGTAAAAAGAGTAAAGTAAATACGACTTTGATTTGGTTATGATGTATAAGGTACGAAAGATTAGAATTGAATCAGTGAATCATTTTTTAGTCATTTATTGCATGATAAATCACTACAAGTGACGGAGATACACGATTTAAATAACGAAAGATCCAATATTTAAAAATTGTATCAAGAATGACTGGAAAGGTAGAAACTAGACCAGATAAAATTTGCTCATAATGAGCAAACCCAAAATCTTTGTAAATATAACCAATCATTAGTTCCCAACCGTGAGGCGAATGGAATCCGATACATAAATCAGTTAATAAAAGAATCGAAAAAGCTTTAATTGTATCACTTAAATTATATAGGAATTCTTGAACCCAAGAATTCAGAATAAAAAGCTTTTCCTTACCCCAAAAGGAATAACCACTTAGAATAACGAAAGATATTAGATTTGTCGAGAAGTGCAAGATTGTATGGATACGATACTCATTGTGTATCTTGATGAATTGGATCGTTTCTTTGTGGATTCCTAGACGAAATTGTTGTAAATCGGTTTCTGGGTATTCCTTTATCATTTCATCGAGCTGGAATAGTTCCTCTAATTGTATGAATTTTTCTAGAATACTTTTTTCTTGAATATCATTCAAAAAAGTTTCGCATTGTCTAGTATTCCACCAATTAGTAATCCAAGTTTTTAAACTTTTATTACAGCAGAGAGAGATCAACCAGGGCAAAAAGACTATAGATGTAAAATCAAAAAAAGGAATGAATGCTTTCTTTTTTGCCATTTTGAATCTGTGAATTGTTAATGAACCTACCTCATTTGTTGATTCTATTAGATCTAATATTTCTATCGAGCAGGAGTTTCTATTCTAATTCGAATAGAATGTATTGAACCTATGAATCCATTTTCTCTTTTTCTTTTGATTCAATACTTAGTCTTTGCTTTGAATCAAGAAAAAAATAGGGTTTCCAGGATGTTATTCCCCCTTTTTTCGATCAATACTAATTTCGAGACGAAGAAACTCCTTTTCTTCTCTATACAAATATATCAAAAAAAAAACGAGCATAAAAGAATAGATGAATGTTCAATTGACAAAAAAAAATAAAGAAATTCTGTCATTTTTTCTTCCTACTGCCAAAGCATTTAGTCTTTTAAAATTAATTCATTTCAAAATACTTCAATTGGTACACGCAAGAAGTAAGCCAATTCAGCAGCTTTTTGCTCAATTTCTCGTAAGGAGAATGTAGAATGATATATATATAGAGTAAATTTAACTGTTCCTTAATGTAATTTGTTCTTTTTTTCCCTAATATTAGTAAGTTTAGTTTCACCTTCGGTTTTTAAGCATTTCCATTAAAGTTTATTGGTTACAAATAAAAGAACAGGAAAAATAACCTAAAATGTTACAAATAAAAGAACAAAAAAGTCCTAAAATAAATGGGGTGAGGTAGGTGTTTGGCAAAATATTTTTAAGAAAAATTTCATATTTCTTTTTAAAAAACTTGTTCCATAATTTTTTTTGATAAGAAATTATCATTCTTGTTGTAAAATTTTATCGTTTGTTACAAATTTTTCTTCACAAACTTTGAAAAATAAATATTAAGTTAAAGAAAATCCAAATGTTTTTTTTTGTCAACAATTATTAGATCGACAATGTTCGATTATCCCAAATATATTCATAATCTCTTTCTCTTTCAACCTCTAGTGAGTGGAGTCAAATATCTCTGAAGTTATGATCTATTAGTTAAAACATACTAATCACTTGACTGAGGCAGAAAATCCAAGATTTATATTTACATTTCATGAACGCATCAATTATTTGTAGTGACATCACTCAAACAAAATGCGTAGATTATGAAAAGCCACAAAGCCGTACAATAAGGTATGAGTGAACAAAAGTTTAAGTATTGTGACAAGCAAGTGAGTGATGCGTAGGAATTCAATCCTACACGATGATAACTTCTTCTTTAATCTCTTTTTGGCTTTGCTTTTCATTTTCACCATATCTTTGTATTTCATCTTCTTTAGCTTTACCCCACAGTCCAAGGTATAGTCCACACACCAATAACAACGCCCCACCCACACTGCACCAATCCAAACAATTACATTCAACACTAGATACTTAATACAATGTATTGTATACAAGTTCACTTTCTTGTAGTTACCTACAAACTTGTTTCATTATAAATCTGTAGAAATTTTCCAATGAATTTCTAACAGCTTTCATACCAATCGATATTTTTGACAAAAATCCGACGAAATGCCTCAAACTTCTGTTGAAAATCAGTCGGAAATTTTTGATTAAATTACCTATTGAAAACTTCAATAGGAAATATATACTAGTATTAAAAAAATTATATAACCATGACCTATCTAAGAAAAGAATTATATTTTTAAGTTGCAGCCATAGAAAAAATCACAAAAATTCATCAAATATCTACGACATAGCCACGATATAGGTTTCATTGAACTTTTTTGGTCATAACTTCATCATTTGCATGCTTTTTTAGTACATATACATACATATGAATATGAGAACATTAACAAACCTGCCAAGGTAGAGTATTTCCTTGAAAAGGAAAGATGAGACGATGCAAGTAATGATGAGAGCTAAAGGAGTGTAAAGTGCAGTGAATACTGGCCCTTTCTTTTCTATCGCCCATATTTGTAACCAATATGTGAGTCCAGTCACCATGATTCCCTGTTTTAATCCATATTTATTATTGAAATTAACAAAAAAATTATAAGATTATTGAGATTAGAGATTGGATTATGTAGACTTACACAATAAGCCATTGAAAGAAGAGGTAGGCCAAATTCGATCTTCCAAGCCGATGGACTTCTGTCTACTGCGACTGCCCAAACTCCTGTTTGTATGCAACTGAAGAAGCATTGAAGTGTTACCAATCGCAACTTTGCTGGGTATTCCTTCATCGCCTTGCTCTAACAACACATTAATTAACCAAAGATTCTTATAAAGTAACTAAATAAAAGTGAAAAGTACCAATATAAATAAATTTATATAGATCAAGCATGATATTTTTCAAAAATAATATTTTAGGATGTGTTTTTGTCAACAATTAAATTGATAAAATCTGATTTATGCAACAAACCCTTAAAAGTACGAGGATTACACAGCTCCTTAAAATCAAATTCTGGTAGAAAAATGAGTAGAGGTGGACTTTACCATTTAACCAAAAGACATTTGGTGATAACATTTTTTTTAATAATAATAGAATTTTAATTTTGTTCTGGTCCTTACGAAAAAGAACAGCTTAAAATATATATATATATTAAAATAAAAAGGTTTCTTCCGTGATGTATACATTTAACACATAAATGTGACTAATTACTGTATAAACCAGGTATATCATGATATATGTCTTTCATAAACCAATTAGATATAAAGGCGAAAAAAAGGCAAAATGATTACAAAACAGAAAATGTGAGAATTAAGTGATGGAAGTGAGATATACCTGCAAGACAATCCACAAACACCAGCAGGTATTTGCAGCAAGCATTGTGATTGAACCTTTTACAGAATTTGTGGTTGATGGACGTTGTCGTTTTGAGTGTTGTTGCTGTTGTGGTTGAACAAACTTGGCCCTTTCACAAAGGCAAAGACTAATGCACCCAACATTCCAACTATCGAACCAATCACTTTGGCCACTCCATGTGATTTCTTCAACGTCACCCTCTCTAATCTGTTTTCATTAATAAAAACATTATGTCATTCTGTAAATTGGACATTTTTCAATATATTTTTGTTAACACACATAAACTCTAACATTGAATCACAGAATCATAAAGTTATGAAGTAAAATAAATGAAGGCTTAATTTGGAATGGCCTACGTTATAACTTAGGTGGTTTTATAGAAGCAAATATTATATCAAGTAACTAAGTTCTACATAACATTTTTTATTTTATTTTATATTCACCAACTATACGTGATTTTTAAAAAGGAATATTTATAGTGCGATATAATACTAGTATAATTTTATACTTTAGTTTTTGTTATTGTCAATTAGTTTTAAATTATGATTAAAAAGATGATACTGAATTAATACAATAAAAATTATGATCACAAAGAAACATGTTGATTTATCTCATATGAATATTTTGCATTTTTATTTATTTACTGATTCACTTTCTTTCTTTCTATAAATTAAACTTTTGAGTCAAAACTCAACTCATAATTAATAAATTCAATTTGCTAATCAAATCAACTAGTTGCTTACTTTTTCTAATCTGAATTTGCTTTTAAATAAAGCAACATGAAAATTCGGTCATATATACTGCAGTATACTATATTTAAAAGTAAATAATTATTATACTATTTCCATATTTTATGAATTAAAATAATATAAATTATCACATCTTCTTTAAGAATATAAAAAGAAATGATAAAATAGATTAAAATGATTTGCTTTTTATTTTACTTTATTACGATTCTTTTGCATTTTTGTCCTAAATTATATAAAATGAGAACAAAGTAGTATGCCTCTGTCCCCGATTAAAACGAAATTAATAATTAAAAACTCAATCGTGTATTTTAGAAAACAATAATAGAAGAGCCAAAAAAATAGTTAAAACTACAATTGTACGAAATAAAAATATGCTTTTGTATAACTTACCTAAGCAAAAGAGCCAAGACGAAAGTGATCGAAGGAATGGCGTTGGTTGTTGCTGCAGCAAAAGTGGCGGTCGTGTTGTTGATGGCAACGTAATAGAGATTAAGACTCATCGTCAGTCTGTACATTTAATAACAAAATAAGTCTTTTTTATATGACTACAGATTTGACCGTCAAAAATTTGAAGGTTTTTAGTAAAAAACAGACAGATAAATGTTTATACCCGCATAGAGAGATAAAGAATATTTTGAGCAGCAAGACGAATGATAGAGGAGATGACTTGGAGCTGCATGCAAAAACCACAAAAAATATGAGTATTTTTACGTTTTTGAACTAAAATCCGTATAATATCCTAAACATGTTTTAGACGGATCCGACAGGTTTTTCTTGTTGGTATGAAAACTGATTGAATGGAATTAGGATCATGAAAGAGAAGAACCTTTCAAGGAAGAATGCGAAAGGAGACAAAGCAAGAACTGCGAAAGCTTGTCGGTAGAAAACGAAGACAAAAGGGTTGGTTCCTTGAGAAATGGCAACCTTTGAGAGCAATGGCATACCTGCATAGACAATCTGGACAAACACCATTGCCATGTTGGCTTTGTACTCACTCATCATCATTGGAGTAATAGTGATGTATGTTTCGTGTGTTTTGTAATGAAGCTCTCACTTTGTCTCTGCCACTATTTATGCATTTGTGTTGGTGGACACTTTAAAGATTTGTCACTTTTTTTCTTTTCTTAGGTCAGTCTATAGCAGCAGTACAGCTAATATGGACACGTGTACTTCCATTGAAAGTAACAATACGTTACAATCAAAATAGTTCCCCACATCGTTTTGTTTCTATCTAATTTAGTGGTTTTATCTCCTCAAACTGCTCCACAAAATACTCTTTGTAACGGTGCATATATGTCACAGAACGTGCTAACTTATCAATATATATTTTTCTTTATATAGAAAAACACAATACCAAGTGGTGTGTATTAAGTTCAACGTCGATATGATTGAGTTTCAAGCGCAAGTAATAATATCTGCAAAGCTCAAAGGCTTGTGATTGTGATGTAGTGGTATACTTATGCAATGTATTTTGAGAGTCTTAGTTTCAAATCTTCTCATAAAAGCCAGATTTGAGACATGTTTTTGTCTGGCTGAAGAAATTTTTTTTTAAATTAAAATAAAAACTAAGCTTTTGTAAAAATGTTAATATTTTATTCTACTGATCAATCAAATTAGCATCTCCAACATTGGAGCTGCTTTTATTACTTGATCCAATTTAACATTTTTATAGAATTTTAGAAAAAAATGTAAGATAAAAAAATTTCACCTTTCTATATAAACTAAAAAAATTATGGGCCTTCTCTTTTTATTCATTTTATCTAAAAAATATTTATGTTGTAACGTTCCAACCACTATTTTAATATGCCCCACATCTTTGTTTGGTTCTTAGGTTCATTTTACTAATCTGATAATCAGTTACGTCCGATAGACTTTACCGGTACCAAAACCAAATAAATTTAAACTATTTTTTATAGGCCCGGGATGGTCCTACCCATTATCCCCCTATATGAACCGGCCTTGGTCTTGATCATATTGTGATTATGTTCATGTTATGTTGATTTGCTAAGTTAGAAGTGTAACGAGCATATTGTAAAAGCATAACTTTTAATTGTTATGAGCATGAGACTATGTGACTGATGTCATGGTTAATTAAGTGATTATTGGGGTAGCAAAATAATTACATATGATAAATGTCACTACATGTCGTGTGATATCGAAACTTTATTTTCAGTCGCATTCAATTTTTTGTCCATGAGAACACGACCATAGTCAACAACTCTATATAGTTCAATCCAATCATCACATCATAGAAAAATTGGCAATCATTTTTTTGTTGTTAATAGAGGTTCATGCCTTCGATCCTATATCCTTTAAACTCGGAAGCAGCCTTTATAAAAACGTTTTTTGTAAAGAATTTTCTATAGTTGGAAAGACTCGGATCTTCACAAAGAAAAGACAATCATAATAAATCATCAATCAACTAGAGGAACTCAACTTGATATTTTGGTAATCAATTTAAGTGAATTCGACACTAAATACTAAGTTTCTAGTTGTGAGGAGCTAATACTTATTGACAATATATGGAAAATATATATTTGTAAATATAAATATAAGATTAGGTTTACATGCAGTTCATATATATACTCCGTAATTACCTTTCTAATGAATTAATTAAACCACTACATTTATATGGTACCAGAGCATTTTTGATATCTATCCAAAAACCTCAATTTTTTTTCAATCTCATAACTGTTTTGTCTCTGCAATGGCAAATGGCAAATCCCATCTTTCCTACATCTGGTGAAACATTGTTGTCTTTGCCACACTTACTCTCATGAATGTCAGTATGACAAACGTGACGAAATTCAATGCATCCAATTTTCAGATGTGGTCTTGCCAAGTCGAAGCTCTCCTTGATGACTATGAATTAGCCGGATATCTTGATGGTTATGTACCAGTACCACGATGATCACAACTACAGATGGTGTCACTCCTAATCCTGAGTATAACCTGTGGAAACGCCAAGACAGGCTGATTTACTCGGCCCTTCTTGGTGCAATCAACAACTTGATCCAGCCCATTCTTGCTACCACTACAACATCTGCAGAAATATGGTCAACTCTCTCCTCCACATACGCCAAACCGAACCGTGGACACCTGAAACAAATAAGACAACAACTCAAATCGAGGACCAAAGGAAATAAAAGCATCGAAAAATATTTTCAAGGCTTCACAACTTGTTTTGATCAACTAGCTTTGTTGGAAAAGCCTCTTGATCATGAGGATAATATTGAATACATCCTTGAGGGACTTACTGAAGACTAGAAGGCCATTGTGGATAAGTTAGAAGGACACGACACCACACCACAATTAACTAAAGTTCATGAGAAGCTTATTAATCATGAACCCAAGCTTCTAAACCTCACAATTGCATGTCATGCGTCTATCTATGTCACTGTTTCTCAATACAAAATCTCCACCTCATACAATAACAAGTACAATAATCAGACTCGCTCTAATAATCATAGCAATACTCAGTGGTAGCAACCATAACAACTGAATAACACTTAGTATCCCCAACAAAACACAAACCATAACCAGCGAAGTACTAGAGGATACCAAGGCAAATGCCAACTCTATGCTGTCTTTGGACATAGTGCACTTCATTGCACCTAACTCCAATCTGTGGCTGTTCGATTCTCGTCTGCACCTATCTCTCCTCTATGGCAGCCACATGCTCACTTAGCTACAAATCGATAATACAATCCCAACAATTGGGTGGTAGGTAATGATGCCACACATCACTTGACATTATATCTACACAATCCCTCACTCCACCAGCCATACCTTGGAGGTGAAGACGTCATTCTTGTTGATGGTACCATAATTCCAATTTCTCATACAGGTTCTATATCTCTCTCCACATCTACTTACTCTTTATCTTTACATGATGTGCTTTATGTCCCTACCGTGCAACGAGACTTACTCTCAGTTTATAAGCTGTGCAATTCTAATCAATTTTACGTTGAATTCTTTTCGGCTTTGTTTCAGGTGAAGGATCTCAATACAGGGATCCCGTTGTACCACATCAAAGTTGAGAATGCATTGTATGAGTGACTGAAGTCCCTAGACTCCATCACCACCTACTACACAACACCAACACCAAAAACCACATTGTAATCATGGCACTCAAGACTTGGCCACCCATCAAAACCATTACTTATTTCCATTGTTTCCAAATTTTCTTTATATGTCTCTATTTTTCAAAAAGAACTCTTTTGTTCTGATTGTTTTCTTAATAAAAGCCATAAACTTTCTTTTGCTCAAAACACAATCACATATAATGCTCCTCTTCAAATAATTTACAGTGATGTTTGAACCTCGCCATTATTGCCCTTCGTCTATATTTAGCAATTCATGGCATCAGTCACTTGACCTCTCCACCTCACACACCGGGTCACAATGGAATTTAAGAGTGAAAACATATGTTGGTTTTGTCGCTCAGTTTTGGGCTGTGGGCCGAGCCGTTAGCCCATTAAGCAATAAATTTGCTAATGGGTCTGCGACCAGCATCGGCCCATATATTTTTAGCTCGTTTTTGTTTCTGGGCCAAGTCTGGCCCAACAACAGAGAGAATGAATCAGCCCGTGTATAAGGCTAGATTCATCTTCCTCGTTTGAAATTGCGATTTAGGGTTTTACAGAGTCTTGAGACACCATTGTTGTAACAGAGTAAAAGCTCTACAAGATAAACATTACGAAATTAGTGGATTCCGGATTCATATCCGAAGAGAGATGTACTCGTCGAATTTATATCGACGGGGAACTCTATAATCTCGTGTCTCAACTTCTTTACTCGCATTTTTCTTTTTACTCAAATTTCGAACCCAAGATCACATCGACTTTTATCCGCAAGTGAAATCGAGTAATCGTACTAGCTTATGCACAACAAGTGGTATCAGAGCCTGCGTTAAAGAAAGTATAAACCGCATTAAGCTCAGGGTTAATAAAGGAAGGAGGTACAAGAAAAGGAATACTTACGTTTAAGAAGGGTCGTCGTAGCTTCTCGTCTTCTTCTCTTGGAGACTTGAAGGAGTCTTGAAGGTCATCGACATTGATTGGTATCTCGCAAGAAAATCACAGAAGGTATTAGGATTTACTTGCACAACAAGGAAGTTTAAAAAAAAACGACAAACTTTTCAAAGTATTCGAAGACTTCAAACATGGAAGTCATCTCAGGAAAGTTTGAGGTGGAGAAATTTGATGGTAAAGGAGATTTCAGATTATGGAAATACAGAATGCTAGGACAGTTTGAGATTCATGGTTTTTTCACAGTAATTGAGAAAGATCATGAAGAAGTATGACCGATGGAAGAAGTATCTGTGACAGACAAAGAAACAGGGAAAGAAATCAAAATAGGTAAACCAGTGTCAAAAGATCCTTATTGGGAGCTAAAGGATCGGAGAGCAAGAAGCCTGCTCGGACAATGCTTATCTAACTCGGTATTGAGGAAGGTAATGAATGAAGGTACTGCATTCAAGCAATGGAAAGCCCTAGAATGTGATTATCAGACCAAGACCAAAGAAAACAGAGTTTACTTAAGAGACAATTCTCTTTATATAGAATGGATGAGGACAAATCAATAGAAGAAAACCTTGATGTGTTCCTAAAGCTGATATGAGACTTAGAAAGTCTAAAGGTTACCATTCAAGGCGAAGATCAAGCTATTGCGTTATTAAACAGTCTACCACCTCAATATGATCCTCTTACACACACTTTACAGTTCGGTAATGCTAAAGATACTCTAACCATGGAAGATGTTATAACAGGAGCCTATGGAATGGAATCAAACCTAAGGAAAAAAGGGTTACTAAGGAAGAAAACACATTCAGAAGGGTTGACTGTCGATAGCAGAGGCAGAACAGAAAGGAGAAGTGTAAAGAGTTAAGGAAAGAACAGGGGCAGATCGAAAAGTAAGGGTCGGTCTAAGTCAAGACCAAAACAGAACAATGAAGAAATCAGGGCTTGTTGGATATGTAGAGATGAAAATCACTGGAAGCGTGATTGCCCACAAAGGAAGAATGGGAAAGGAAAGGAATCAGCAAATTGTGCAACAAAAGAATCAAAGAGTCTAGCCTACACTGCAAGCCTAATTGCAACAACCGAGGAATGGGTAATGGACTCGGGTTGTACCTTTCACATAACACCTAGGAAATATCTAATTACTGACCTAGTAGAATTTGAAGGAAACAAAGTCTACATGGGAAACAACTCATATTGTTCAGTCAAAGGAATTGGCAATATCGTAATCGAGAATAAAGAAGGTAACTTAGTTACCTTAAATGGTGTGAGATATGTACCGGAAATGAGCAGGAACTTAATATCATATGGTCAACTAGAAGAACTAGGGTGTTATTATCAAGGGAAGGATTTCAACATTCAGTTTTACAAAAAAATGGTGATAGATTCCTGTCTGGAAAATACCAGAATGGTTTATACTTCTTAGATGGAAAGGTACTAAGCACAAAAGTCAACATAGCAAAGGAAACTATTGATATGACAACTAGATGGCATCGAAGACTGGCTATGGGAAAAAAGGTCAATGGAAACCTTAGTGAGAAAGGGACATCTAAGGAAAGAATATGTAAAAGCTATGAGGTTTTGTGAAGCATGCACATTGGAAAAGACTCATAGACTTAGTTTTCAAAAGGGAAAACATATTTCAAAATGTACTTTAGAGTACATCTATTCAGATTTATGGGGATCACATAATACTACTCCTAGCATATCAGGTTGTCAATACTTCATTAGTATTATCGATGACTATTCAAAGAAGGTTTGGATTCAGTTTCTAAAGAAAAAGAGTGATGCATTTCAAGCTTTCAAGGAATGGAAAATGCTAACAGAAAACCAATCTGGAAAGAGAATTAAGTGCCTAAGAACAGACAATGGACTTGAATACTGCAACAAACAGTTTGATGACCTATGCAAAGAAGCAGGAATTAAAAGGCATAGGACTTGTGCGTATACACCACAGCAAAATGGAGTGTCATAAAGAATGAACAGAACAATAATGGAAAAGGTGAGATGTATGCTATCCGAATCAGGTCTAAGTGAGGAATTTTGGGCAGAAGCAGCAAATACAACTGTATATATCATAAACAGATCACCAGCAGCATCAATCAATTTTGATGTACCAGAGGAAATGTGGTCCAAACATAAACTTGAGTACAATCACCTAAGGATTTTCAGATGTATAGCTTATGTTCATACTATTCAAGACAAGCTAAGTCCTAGAGCCTTAAAGGGAGTTTTTGTAGGTTATGGAACAGAAACTAAAGGCTACAGGGTTTGGCTAATCGAAGAGGGAAAGCTAGTAATTAGTAGAGATGTAGTCCTTAATGAAGATGAGTTGTACAAAGACTCTATTACACAAGAACAAAAACCTAAGGCTGATAAAAGAAACAAAGAGAGAAAATCCGACAAAAGGGTAACCTTCAGAGTAAACCTAGAGAAAATACTAGGTGAGGAAGATCAACTAAAGGGTATTGCTGGGTCAGGTGGAGCAAGTCCAAAATACGTGTCAGAAGATATCAGTGAAGAAGAGAATACTGTAGACTCTGGAAATACAGAAAGTGAAGAGACTAATTTGGAAGACTGCCTATTAGCTCGGGACATGAAATGAAGAGATATAAGACCTCCATCTAGGTTTGAAGAAGTAGACCTAGTTGCCTTTGCACTATCAAGTTCTGAGGAGATGGAACTTGAAGAACCTAAGACCTATACAGAAGCAATGCATAGCAAAAACAAGGAAAAATGGAGAGAAGCAGCTAATGAGGAAATAGATTCCCTCATCAGAAACAACACATGGATTCTAGTAGATAAACCTCAGAATAAACGGGTAATTGGATGCAGATGGCTATTCAAATTAAAACCAGGAATACCAGGTATTGAAAAACCAAGATTTAAAAGCAGATTGGTTGCTAAGGGTTATGTTCAGGTTGAAGAAGTAGATTATAATGATATTTTTGCACCAATAGTTAAGCATGTTTCAATTAGAATTCTGCTAGCTACAGTTTCAAATTGGAACATGGAACTAGAGCAAATGGATGTGAAAACAACTTTTTTGCACGAAACGTTACAAGAAGAGATCTACTTGAATCAACCAGAAGGCTATGAGGTAAAAGGAAAAGAGAGAAATGTGTGTTTACTTAAGAGAATGGAATGCAAAGTTCAACGAATTCATGAAGAATCAACAGTTTCAAAAGAGTGAATATGATCCATGCGTGTACTACAAGGGAAACACAGTTGATACTATGATATATGTACTTTTATATGTAGATGATATGCTCATTGCATCAACACAGAAACAACAGATTGTGAACTTAAAGAAACTTCTCAGTAAGCAGTTCGAAATGAAAGACCTAGGACCAGCAAGGCGAATACTAGGCATGGACATTTACAGAGACAGAAAGCAGAGCACAATACAGCTGTCACAAGAAAACTATATCAAGCAAATCCTAAGTACATTTAACATTAGTGATAGCAGACCAGTTTCTACGCCTATAGGGGTTCAGTTCAAGTTAAAGAGCATCTCAATAGGTGAAGAAGGCACAGAGACTAAAGGCATGGAGGACGTACCTTATACGAGTGCAGTCGTTAGTCTGATGTATGCAATGGTCGGATCACGTCGAGACCTTGCTTACTCCATTGGTATCGTCAGCTGGTACATGTCAAAACCAGGAAAAACACACTGGTTGGCAGTCAAATGGATAATGCGTTACTTAACAGAAGCATCAAAAATAAGTCTAACATTCAAGAAAGATGCAGATTTCAGAATTAAAAGCTACTGTGATGCAGATTTTGCTTCAAATTTAGACAAACAAAGATCAATTTCAGGGTATGTTTTTACTTTGGCAAACAACACAATAAGTTGGAGATCTAAACTATAGAGAGTAGTAGCATTATCTACAACGGAATCAGAGTACATACCACTATCAGAAGCTAGCAGAGAATCAGTATGAATACAGGAAATATGCGAAGAAATGAAGCTATGTACAAGGACTGTAGAAATATTCTGTGATTCTCAAAGTGCTATCTATCTATCGAAGAACATAATGTGCAGCGAAAGGACAATGCATATACAGATCAAATACAACTATATCAGAGAAGTGACAGAAGATAAACAAGTAAAGGTCACTAATATTCATACATCGATTAACCCAGCACACATGTTTACGAAGGTCATACTTGCGGAAAAGTTCAAAGGCTGCATGCAGTCTTTGAGAATGGAGGCATCCTAAGAGTTGATGTATGAGCATTCAGACAGGTAGCTCCGATGTCGGAATGATCAGATCTGTTGAAACCTGCACACACTCAACAGAAAAGAAAGAAACTTGGTTAGTCGCTACCACTAACCTAACAATATTTAAAGAACGAATAAAAACCCCGGATTCAGGAGATCAAAACTAGGGTTTAAGAGAAGAAATCTGAAAGGTCAGAGACTTACATGCAAGGTAAATAAAAGGTCATGATGGTCCTTTGGTCGAGAGATGCACCAATTAGAACAAAGAAAGGTCAAATTTAAGAAAGCAAAGGTGGAAAAAGAAGAAATCCATTAACTTTCCCCGTAAATCGAAAATATGTTGGAGAAGTTAGAGGTTTCACACTTACCGGTTTCCTGATGCTTGAGTTAGATCCACCGGAGTTCACCTCATCGTGTTCATCGGAAAAGAAAAAAAAAAGGGTCAGGTAAAGAGAAAACCAGACTGTCAGATCTGTCAGAAATGACAAGATCCGTGCATACGAGAAGGGTTAGGTAAAGAAAAAGGAACTGAACCGTCAAATCTATCAGGTAAATGATAGGATCTTCACATGCATGTATCGGAAAACTAAAGAGACCCTTAAAGGCGAAGAAACTTACCGGGAAGTCGAGTCGTCGCCAGAGAAAGTCGGAGTTTTCACCGGATTTAAGCTACTCTGAACGGCTATGGTGTTTAATGAGAGGAGAACAAAGCTTTAGAGGGTAAGAACCTCAGAAAATCATGTTTTAGAGGAAGAGGAAGAGGAAGAGACGAGAATAGATGAAGAAGGGTCGAGAGAGAATCGCAGCGGCTAGGGTTAGCTCGCGAATGAAATGAAGCGTCAAAGGTGGAGATTTGTTGGTTTTGTCGCTCAGTTTTGGGCTGTGGGCCGAGCCGTTAGCCCATTAAGCAATTAATATGCTAACGGGTATGCGACCAGCATCGGCCCATATTTTTTTAGCTCGTTTTCGATTATGGGCCAAGTCTGGCCCAATAACGGAGAGAATAAATCAGCCCGTGTATAAGGCTAGATTCATCTTCCTCGTTTGAAATTGCGATTTAGGGTTTACAGAGTCTTGAGACACCATTGTTGTAACAGAGTAAAAGCTCTGCACGATAAACACTACGAAATTAGTGGATTCTGGATTCATATCTAAAGAGAGATGTACTCGTTGAAGTTTCATCGACGAGGAACTCTAT
Source organism: Lepidium sativum (assembly GCA_023374145.1). NCBI lineage: Eukaryota > Viridiplantae > Streptophyta > Magnoliopsida > Brassicales > Brassicaceae > Lepidium > Lepidium sativum. The sequence continues at coordinate 15,630 of JAKUCM010002756.1, read as the reverse complement.
AATCTCGTGTCTCAACTTCTTTACTCGCATTTTTCTTCTTACTCAAATTTCAAACCCAAGATCACATCGACTTTTATCCGCAAGTGAAATCGAGTAATCGTACGAACTTATGCACAACAACATCGTCATATAGTGGAAACTATAATTACATTGATGAGTAATACATTTATTCCCAATCAGTAGTGGATGTATGCGTTTGCTGCTGAATTGTACTTAATCAATCGTCGCCAAACACGTGTATTTAACAACACATCACCACATGTGAATCTTTTCCAAACTGCACCCAACTATATTAAGCTTCAGATCTTTTGTTGTTTGTGTTTTCCTTGGTTGAAGCTGTATACCACACACAAGCTCGAAGCTCGGTCAGCTGAATGTGCATTCTTAGGTTCTTCACTCATTCAGAGTGCTTACATTTGTTTGGAACCAAAGACAGGAAGAATTTACATTTCTCGACATGTTTAGTTCGTGGAAACCATTTTCCCCTTTGCCTAAAAATTTGAACCCGTCCAAATAGAACCCGAAAATCCCCGACCACAAAATAACTCACCTCTCACCCTTGTACCCCTTTCGCACCACTCATACGCACGTTACAACTTCATCGACACCAGCCCCGTGTTCACCTCCTCTGCCTAATCCGTCGTCACCACCGCTATCAACATAACATAGCCTCTCATCACTTTCAAGTTCTCCTGAATTGAATCTTGCTGTAAGTGGATCTCGCCTATCAGATATAGGCACATTACCTAATTTTGGGTCTTCAGGTTTGCATAATCCACCTAGTACATCTCTACCTCGCCCAATAGCTCCATCACTCTTTGACCCAAAAATCGAAAACGTTGTTATTTCACAGTTAGAGCTTTCTCTTGATGCTCAACTCGACAACACCACAACTTTTTCGACTGCCGCTCTATTGCCAACGGAAAATACATATCCTATGTGTAAAGAGGCAAGAATCTTATTACAAAACCAACACAAAGGATGAATTTCACGGTTGTTGTTCCATTGAATGTCCCAACAAAACCACGTAAAATCACGCAAGCGATGGCTGGTCCCAATTGGCGCTTTATTGCAACAAAGGAATTCAATACGATTGCTGATAATCACACATTTGGTCTTGTAATGCCAACACCTGGTCAGAATGTTATCTTTACGAAGTGTCTCTTTGCTCTAAAATTCAAGCCAAATGGAATTATAGATCGACATAAGGCCAGGTTAGTAGCTTGTTTGTTCGATCAAGAATATGGCACGATTACAGTGAAACTTTTAGTCTAGTGGTTAAGTCAACAATAATTAGAATAGTTATTGATTTAGCAGTTTGTCAGAACTGGGTTATACGTCAATTGAATGTAAACAATGCCTTCTTACAGGGAACTCTATTTGAGGAAATATATGCATCACAGTCTACATGGTTTATTGATAAGGATCGACCAAATCATGTGTGCAGACTGAGAAAAGCGTTATATGGCTTAAAGTAAGCTCTAAGAGTGTGGTATGAAGAGCTCTGTGCATTTTTAACTCGTATTAGCTTTATTAACTATGTTGCGGATATCTCAAATTTTGTATACTCTAGAAATGGACATCTCGTATAAATATTCTTGTGTATGTTGATGATATTGTGGTCAATGGCAAATTGGCAATGATATAACTGCGGTTGATGTCGTTATTTGTGTAATTGCAGATTGTTATATCTCAAAGATATAGGAGAACTCTCTTACTTTCTCAACATATAAGTTACAAGGACAGTTAAAGGGATGAATCTAATACAGCATATGTATATATTGGATTTATTGCACTAAACCAATATGTACGAAGCCAAACCGGTAACCTCTCCAATGGCTCAACATCCCAAACTTTTGGTCTCCTCTAGTATTAAGCTATTTGATCTAAGAGAGTATAAACAAGTTATTGGTAGTTTACAATATCTTGAATTGCCTAGACCTGATGTGAGTGTTGATGTTTACAAGCTGTCTCAATTTATGCATTATCCCACCGACTTACATTGGTAAGTTAAAAAACGGGTGTTACACTGCCTTTCATGTATTACAACGCATGATATCTTCACCGTGCCAACACTGCACCAATACTACATGGATATTCGGATGTAGATTGGACATGTGACAGTGAAGTTTTTATCTCCACTAACGCATATATCATTTATCTTGGTAGCACCCCTATATCATGGTCTTCCAAGAACCAAAGTGGTGTAGCACGTTCCTCAATAGAAGCTAAATATCGGGTTTTAGCAAATGCAGCCGCAGAACTACGCTAGATTGTTATCTCCTCACAGAACTATAGATCACTTTTCTCACTACTCCTATTATCTATTGTGACAACATTAGAGCAACATATCTCTATGCTAATCATGTGTTTCATTCACGGATGAAGCATAACACCATAGAGTATCATTTCGTTTATGTCACCATCTGCTCTGATGCACTCTGAGTTACTCATGTTTCTACAAAAGATCAACTAGTGGATGCTCTCACCATACTTCAACAAAGACCACGATTTGAAGACTTATGTTCCAAGATTGATGTGACCAAGGTCCCTCCATCTTAAAAGGATGTATAAACAATATATGAAAATGATATATTTGTAAATACAAGAATAAGATTAGGGTTACATTAGGTGTGGGCATATGGTTCCTCGGTTCGATTCTCAGTTCTTTTGGTTCTTAAAATAATGGAACCAATTAATACTTTCTAAAATTAGGTTTGGTTTCGGTTCGGTTATCCTCAGTTTTGGTTCCAAATTGATAGTTGAAATTGGAACTGAAATAAATTTGGTTCTCAAACGATTCCGGTTCCAAATGGTTATTTAGACAAAAACACTTAAAATAACCATTTAGTTACAAAAGAGTGTACACAAAACCAAACCGGAACCAAAGAAATTTGTTTGGTTTGGTTTCGTTCGGTTTCATTCGGCTTTTTGGTTCTAGTTTTTATGCTCAACTAATCTTACGAGTAATAAAAATCAATTAATGGATTAGTTTTGGTTCTAACTTCGGTTCTCACTACAAGAGAACATTAGTTTAGGGACGGAATTTTACAACGTTTTTGGGACATTGTAAAATTGGGACTTTTTTGCAACTCCTTTACGACGTTATGAGATTTCGTCGTAAAGGAGTTGTAAACGGACAACGAAATTTTTTGTTGTAACTTTGTTGAGATTTTACGACGTTTTGACAACACTTTGCCATTTCTAAAACATTTCGTTGTTAATTAGTCCCTAAATTGCAACTCCTTTACGACATCAATCTTTTACATTGAGTTAAAAACAAAATATGAAATTAGGTATACACATTTTTTGTGTTACGTAAATGGGTTAAATAAAATTCTAAAGAATGTTGTAGAGGCCTTGTAAAAATTCAAATTTCATTGTTAAAATGTCTATACTTTGCAACACTTTTACGGCTAATTAGCTTACAACTATTTAAGGACGAAATTTCAAATTAGATATTTATGGTTAGTTACATACGTTGTAAATTACTCGTATTTTGTTTAAAGTTGTAAAATCATTGTTCATTTTTTGCCTATATAAGGATGAGGGCTGTCTTCATAAATCACAACATCAAAAAAACAAACTTGGTAGAGAGGAAAAAAATCGGTTTGGAGAAGAAAAAAAAGTTTTTATGCAAAAATAACGGTTTTGGGAAAAGAATCCAAAAAATATCTTTTGGTGGAGATATATTCAAGCAACGGAAGTGGACGTACATGCATAGAGATGTTGCAGGAATCGTGACAAAGGAGTTTATGGACAGGGCATAAATATTCATTCACCAGGCTAGTCAAACCGAAATCACGGTTGAATCGAGTAAGATGCTATATCTTTGTCGGAAATGCAAAAATACGAAATTCGCCTAAGTAGAAACTGTTTGGAATCATCTATTAAATAGAGCGTTTACACCACATTATTACATTTGGTTTCACCATGGGGAAGGTGATAGTGTTGGTGGGAATGATGAAGCAAGTAGTAGCAATTTTAAGAATGTTGATGCTAATATAGGTGAATCAAGTAATTTGCATGATGTTGGTTATTAGAATGAGATTCATGGGGATGATAGGATGCATGAGATGGTCACATATGCATTTCAGGAAACTAATACTGATCAACCTATAGTTTCTGAGGCACCCAATTTAGATGCAAAAATATTTTATGACATGCTAGATGTTGCAAATCAGCCTCTCTACGAGGGATGTAGAGAAGGTCTGTCTAAATTATCATTGGCAGCTAGGATGATGAATATTAAAACAGAATCTAATTCATCTCAGTCATGCATGAATATGTGGACTGATTTGCTCAAAGAGTATTTGCCGGAAGATAATGTTTGTGCTGAATCATATTATGAGACGCAGAAATTGGTATATAGTCTTGGGTTGCCTTGTGAAACCATTAATGTTTGTATAGATAATTGTATTATCTATTGGAAAGATGATGATGTGTTACAAGAATGTCGGTTCTGTAAGAAGCCAAAATATAAGGCACAAGGGAGTGGGCGTAAGAAGCTACCATATCAACGGATGTGGTATTTGCCAATAAATGATAGGTTGAAGAGGTTATATCAGTCGGAAAGGACATTAGCTGCGATGAGATAGCATGCAGAGCATTCACAGACAGATGAAGAGATTAATCATCCTTCAGATGCAAAGGCGTTGAAACATTTTAATACGGTACACAAAGATTTTGCTAGGAATATTAAGAATGTTTATCTTTCTCTATGCACCAATGGTTTTAATCCGTTTGGAATGTCTGGCACACACTATTCTTTGTGGACAGTAATCCTCACCCCTTATAACCTTCCTCCGAGGATGTGCATGGAAAAAGAATTTTTATTCCTAAGTATACTAGTTTCTGGTCCTAATCATTTGAAATGGTCTCTTGACGTGTTTTTGCAACCTCTTATTCATGAGATGAAACAGTTATGGACGCACGGGGTTCGAGCATATGATTGTTCTGCCCAAAAAACATTTACGATGAAGGTGATGCTTATGTGGACGATAAGTGACTTCCCTGCCTACGGAATGTTATCAGGTTGGACAACACATGAGAGGACATATGCATTTCAACTGAAGCATGGGAGGAAGACGTCTTGGTTTGATTGTCATCCTCGATTTCTTCAAATTAACCATCCATACCGACGGAACACGACTCTATTTAGAAGTAAAGTTAAGGTAAAGGATCCCCACCACTGTATCTATCAGGAGAGGAAATCGAAGCAAACATGGATTATTACGGCGCTTTGGCAACTGTTCCTCAAGGAGGTGATTGGCACGTTCCTAATAATATGATGGACTATTACGGACGACATCATAATTGGCATAAGAATAGTATATTTTGGGAGCTGCAATATTGGAAAGATTTGTTGATTCGACACAATTTGGATGTGATGCACATCGAAAAGAATATTTTTAAGAATAGCATGCATACGATTCTGAATGTGGCTGGTAAGACAAATGATAACAGAAATTTGCGTTTAGACTTACCAGCTATTTTTTCTAGGAGTGAGTTGCATATCAAAAGTGACGGCAAAATTCCAGTTCCGATATTTAGGTTGTCATGAGAGGCAAAAACGGCGTTATTTAATTGGGTGTCATCAGAGGTGAAGTTTCATGATGGTTATGTTTCGAATCTCTCAAGATGTGTTGAGCAAGGGCAAAAGTTTACAGGGATGAAAAGTCATGATTGTCATGTGTTCATGCAACGATTACTACCCTTTGCTTTGGCCGAGTTACTTCCCAAAAATGTACACGAAGCACTTGCAGGTATTTGTTAAGCATAATCTAGTAATGGATATAAACTTATAAATCTTATAATGTGCGCTGTATATTATTAGTATTGGAGCTTTTTTTAGAGATTTGAGTGCACGAACAATCACAGTAGAAGGTTTGGAACAACTTTCAACAAGTATACCGCTCTTGTTGTGCAACTTAGAGAAGATTTTTCCTCCGTTGTTCTTCGATGTTATGGAATATCTCCCAGTGCACCTTCCTCATGAAGCACTACTAGCTGGACCGCCACGCGGTACACACATATATACTTTTGAATTGTACTGAAGTGCTTCCGTTTGAAAGGTATATATATATGTGTATGACTTGTATATATTTATATGTGTCTAGTATTAGTAATTAAATTAATATATTTCTATATAGTTTATTTGTTAGTCAGGTAAAATAAACTATTGAAGGAATTTCAGATACAGAAGTACTTAAGCGGAAAGATATGCACTTTGCACTCTAGTTGAAGGGCCAAGTAAGAGTAAATTGTATAATTACGAGAATTCTAGTTACGTTATGATTAATTTTTAACTCTGTATACAAGTTGACTATGATGATCAATTCTATCCACCATGGTTTCATGATTTGATCCAAGGTCCTATTGCTAAGATAACAACAACACCCATGTACTTCACCAGAGGATACACATTTCACATCTTTAATTACGGTGTAAGGCGTGTGAAGGGTGAAACTGATTTCTATGGGGTTTTGCAAGAGATTATCAAAGTGGAATTTGTGGGATTAATTGGGTTGAAAACTGTGCTATTCAAATGTGACTGGTTTGATCCCGTAATTAACATATGTGTGTGTTACAAAAAATTTGGAGTTGTGGATGTAAACGGGAGGAGAAGATACAACAAATTTGAGCATTTCATCTTAGCATCGCAAGTAGAGCAAGTTAGATTCATTCCATATCCTAAGATCAAAGAGTCTAGTATCAATTGGTTAGCTACAGTGAAGATTACTCCTCGTGGGCGAATTATTGGAGGTGGAAATTTACGTTTGCAAGAAGAATCATGTTCATCTATACAAGTGCGCGATCAACCCACAGAGTTAGTGGTGCTTATTGATCCGAAAAACCTAGAATACGAAGATCTCCCTGTAGAAGATGTTGACGACGACGAACGGGACGAGTTTGCGGAAAGTGATAATCCAAGTACTGGAAATGATAGTAATGGTGAAGAATCTGATTGATACTACGGTTTAACATGTACGAACAATCTACGTTACTATTTTCTTAAGCATTTGAATTAAATAGATTACTTATGTTTGAAAATGCGAAAACATATAAATAGTCGTTGAAAAGAAAACATCGTGAAAACACTTAGAAAAAAAAACATCGAGAAAACACTTAGAAAAAAAAATGATAAAAAACGTCGTAAAGACGTTGGCAGTACAAAACATCGTAAAGACATTGTAAGGGCCAACTTCTTTACGACGTTTTCTTCTCACGACGTTGTAAGGCCAAAATATATTTTCGACCTTACCGTTACAACTTGTTTACGACGAAATGTGTTTTCCCAATGTTCTTACAACACCCCGTATTTCCTATATATACAACACCAATTTTGCAACCTCATTCCATCATTCAACAATCCTTTTTCTCTCTCTAAGGTATTCCTCTCTCTCTTCTCTCCACATTTTTTTTATGTAACATATGAGATATAGGATTTAGAACATGTATAAGTTGTTTAGAAATTATGTAGTAGGTACGAAATTTAGAATTTAGAATTTATAAATTATGTAGTAGTACGATCCAATTTTTAATATACGGAAAATTCTTTTGTAGGTACTACAAATATGGTACCTCGTAAGCATACACGTCGTGTACATTACAGTGACATGGTGCACACAGTCACAGTCGCAGCCGCAAAGTCACAGTTCTTCGGGTCCTTCTCCGACACCAGAAGTTGCCGAAGAACCTCCACCGATGAATGAGGCGGTCCATCCGGACCTTTTGGTGCCGCCAGATGCACCATATACGCAATACCAGGTTGAAGATATTCTAGTGGCTCCAAATCGCGAGAACTTGCCGCTACTACATATCGATCGCCCAACTGGTACCTATTGGTACGTTCTAATTTATATATTAAATTATTTAGTACATTTACAAATTTAATATAATTATTTATAGTTAAATAAATTATAATATCTATTTAAATATTTTCATGTTTGGTGTTGATAGCAAGGAGGGGTGAAGCATCACAGAATGCATCAAAAGCTACTTCGTGGAGGCGACTCCAAATTGGAAATCAACACCGCACTACATTCGCATAACGTGGTTCAAGATTTTTGCGGTAAATCTTTTTAAAAAAAAATAAAATGACTTTTTATCAAACATATTTAATTAATATCTATTAAATCCAAATTATTTTCTTTTTTTATTAGCAACGTTGGAATTGGGACATCTCCATCAACGAGACTTTCCGACATGAGTTCAACCACAAAGCCATGAAGCGACTTTGTAACACAGTTTCGGACTAGAAAATCGAGTGGGAGGTGAAGAAAGATGCCGGGAAACCCACGTTCATGACCAACGCGTGTTGGGAAGGAGTGAAGAGTTAATGGGTATACCCGACCTCGGTGAGGAGAGCTGCTCAATGTTCCGCCCCGCGCAGACGGGTTACCAGTCGCAATACCGCACACTGCGGGCCAGATGCCTTTCGGCGGAGTTCCCATACAAATAGTAAGTATTTTTTTTTAATTAAATTTTTTTGTTCAATATTATTTAACATAAATTACTAATTAATTTAAATTTTCCTATTGTAGGCGGAAAAAAGTGGACAGATTCCTGCGCTTCCAGAAATGTATGCCAAATTGCATAAGAAGAAATCTGGCGTCTTCGTTGATCCTCGATGTGAGCTGCTACACAGTCAGGTTGAAGCTGCTATCCACGAGCGTCAAACCCAGCTTTCTCAGGAATCCTCCGATGATACTCCTGTCGAATTGAGTGTTCATTAAATCAACGTGATTTATAAGTAGATATTTAATTAAATAATCTAATTACTTTTGATTATCTAACATAATTTAAATAATTATTATTACCTGACAAAACGTTTTTGCAGATTGCTCCGACAAAGAGAGACGGATTATTGGCATAGGATCTGCCCAAGATGTCTAGAGAGTCACGTCAAACTTGATAGGCGAAAACTCGCTTCGGATTCAGTTGCAGGAATCCCGTGCAGAAATAGCCTTGCTAAAGCAAACGACGGATCAGAAATTCACAGCAATGGAGTCCATATGGATATTTCGGTTGCGGGCAATCCTCATGACATTGCGACTTTGGAGCTCAGACGTCGGAACCTCAGGATTAGGCTTACAGAGAATGTCGAAGTCGATTTGAACGAGCGAGTTGCCAAAGATCAAGACGACCGTAGTATGGACATGTTCGACGAACTATTACGATAAATAATTTGTAATTTATAATTACATTTTGTAAACATATTTTAATATTATATTTTATTTTTAATTATTTCATTACATAATTTTATTAAATTACAAAAATATAATTGAATAATTTTAATTAAAAAATTAAAACAAATATTAGTCCCTAAATCATTGGCAAGAATCTTAAAGTGTGGTTCCTAATTAGTTGTACAACTTTCGTTCTTAAGTAGTTGTAAAACATTTCGTCTTCAAATAGTTGTAAAATTTTCGTCTTTAGTTAGTTGTAAATTTGTTCGACTTTAATACGTTGTAAACTTCTTCGACTCTAATTCATTGTAACAATTTTCGACTCTAATTAGTTGTAAAGTTGACGTTGTAAATTACTTGCTAAATTTACAACTAACTTACAACGTTTTATTTCACATCTACCTTACAACGCGGAAAATACCTTACGATGTTTTTACAACGTCAGCTTTACGACGTTTTAACATCGCAAATGTGGAGATGTTAAAGTTTATGATGTTTTTACAACTCTTTTTGCCTTATGACGCACAGGACACGACTAACCATGTGGCGTCCCTAATACGTTGTAAAGACCCTTAACAACGAATTAGGGACGAAATTAGAAATTATAACCCTAATGTTTTCTTGTAGTGTCTCGGTTCGGTTTGTTTCCTAACCAAAAAACTGAAGTTACCTAAATTATGGAACCGTTCGGTTAATTTTTGGAAACTAAACCGTAACCGGAACCAAATTTTCGGTTCCGGATTTTTTTGCCCAGCCCTAGTTTACATGTATTATATACTCTGTAGTTACCTTTGTAATGATCTGATTCAGTCACTTTATTCATAATACTGTTATCAAACTTATGTCTGAAAATTTGGATAGATCCACATAGCCACTGAATTTTGTCGTATGAAATTTTAACTGCTTGTGATGACTTCAGTTGTTGATAATTTTCTATGGATATGATCCTATCTAAAGTTTTTCCACAACTTGACTAAACAATTTGACAACTTTGAACTTAGATATCAATCTATCCGGATAGAGATATTTAATAATGCTTTAAACAGGAGAAGTTTCCACCAATAAAAAGGGTAGCAGGAAAACTAAAAGTAATGATTGCAAGAACTTTCATCATAAGAAATGCTACCAACATATTAGTGAGAAATTACATAGTACAGATATTTTGTTGTCAATATATAAACTGTTTAGATAAAAACTCCTAATAATCATATATAAGTGGGAAATCCAGCATCAAATTATCTTTGATAATTCCGAAGTCCACTGGCCAAATCAGTGATAGTGGATTCTATTATTTAGCTATACTATTTTTTAGGGATTTTATAATAAACATATAAATTGATTGTATTTGCTATAATTGTTATTATCTTTTTTTTTGTCAACGACAGATTATATTGGACCACAACTGACCGGTCAAATAGCCAAATTTCTATATAATGTAGGTAGGAAGATTCGATCCCGAATTATGCAAATGTGCTGCCTTAAGTGGACTTACTATTTGTCTTTAGGCTAGATGTCATTTGCATAATTGTTATTATCTAAAAAAAAAACAAAGAATTTGTTAATAGCCAAAAAGCCAAAAAAAAAAGTCCTTATCAAATTTAAAACATAAAATTAAACCAATTAAATTTGGATCAAAATTAAATATAAAATTTATGTCAAAATTAAAGCATCAAAAATGAACATTTAATAATCAAGTTTTTATACTGTTTAAATGGAAAACAAAATTTAATGACTATAAAAAAAATTGTCAACTAGATCGATAATGTTTAATTCATAGCTCAAATTCATTTTTGTTTATAACAAAACTTTTATTTTTGCATGCAAAATACTCTTTTTTATGTCTCTTACTCTCGTACGAATTCTTTCCACATCAAAAGAACATAATAACTTAATCCCTAAAAAATATTGTGAATCCTTTCAAGATTAACCCATAAAAGTTTTGTAGCCCTAAAAGCAGCCATAAGGTAGTTAGATAATTAACTACTACTTGTTCATAAGGTAATTCGAGTAAGTCATCTCAAACCATCACTTCTTCAATGTTTTTTTTTGTCAAGCCCCTTCTTCAATGTTTTTTTACTTATTTTTCAAGTTTGCGCAAATTTAACGTAGTTAATAGTGATGCACGCGTGACGCATCATGATATCTTTCGACATATGTTATACAATTTTCAATATCCAACACTTTAAAGAGACATGTGATAGAATTGTAATGGTTCTAATGCAACTGTCGTTTTATCTTCAAGGAAGTGTCTAATCAAAGCAAGACAAAAGAGATATATGAAGTACTGTTTTATGAAACTTTCCAGACAAATCAAATTTTAAATAACTTGTGCTGATATATGTAATGACGCAGCCAAAGTGGCAACTATAGATTATGCATAATGTCTTTGCAAGTTAGTACGTTGACGTTTAATAATTCTATAATTCCAACACGTGCTTTATATTATATTCCAAACATCTAATCATTATTTACATATATTATTATTCCCACCAGAGTTTAAAAGACAATATGTCCATATCTTCTATTGTCGTCACTCCGAGAATTTAAAGAAATTCTCGAAAGAATTTTTGATGAAATTTGTATAGTCTCATGGTCTATAAGTAATATGTTCACCCTAAACATGGATAGCTTTTCAAATGAAGATGGAGAGCTTCAAACGCCACTAAAAAAAAACAAACAATAAATGTGTAGATTTTGTGGAATCATTCTACTTTAGTTTTTGTATTTAGTTTTAATTATTGTACATAAAACACTTCAATGAAAAGGTAAATTGGTTTTTAGTTTTTTTATTTTTGGTTTTTAATTTTTAGCTTTTAGATGTTGTGATAAATTTTTGGTTTTTAAATATTTAGCTTTCAGGTTTTGTGATATATTTATAGTTTTTGTTTTTGATTTTTGGTTTTAAATTAGTTTTTATTTTAAAATATTTGGTTTTAGATTTTGATTTCCAAAAAATCTAAAAACTGGATTTTAGATATTGAAGAAAAAATTAAACCTTTTTTTTTCCAAAGACTCACTGCCTATTTTTTCCTCCTTGGAGTGAGGATTAAACCATCGTACTGCCAAAGAAGCAGACCATATGACTCAACTACTTTGCCTATGAGTGACATTCTCCACAAGTAATGATAAGGTTTTCTAAAATCTAGTTTTTCTATTTTTAGGAAAATCTATAAACTACAAATTTCAATGGTGAATTAATATACCAGCAACCGTTTTTAAAAAAAAATTAAAATAAGTTTCTCAAAAACTTAGAATAGTTATTTTTTCAAAACACAAAAACCAAAAACTCTCCTCGAATCATTTAAGATTTAAATATCGAGGACAGGTGGCTCACTTTACAAATCATTAAAGCACCAGGGATCGAACCGCCTACCTACGGTAGTATGAAGGATTTAAAGCCACTAAACTAGTACCAAAAGAAATCATTTAGGACTTAAATGGCTGGTGATTTTAGGGTAGTGTTTGGTTTTTCTTTCTTCAAATAATATGCTTTTAACCATTCAAATTTTTAACAAATTAGTTTTCTAATTTTGCCTTTTAGTAAACAAAATTCATAAGAGAGTTAGGGTTTACATTCTATTAAACCGAAAACTTAGGTTTTATTTAACAACTTTTTTTTGTCATTTTTACTTTTTATTTATTTTTTTAGCTAGTATTTAACAACTTTTTTCGGCGTTGAATATACTCTTTTCAAATATTTGTTGTTTTGTTGTTGTTTTTTCCACTAAATTTGTTGGTATGTGATAGTTTTGTTTTTGCTTCTAAGAAATGAGTTAAGTTTATGTTTTTCTTATTTTTTATATTTATAACACAGTTTATGGTCATTCAAATGTTTGAATGATTCAATGCAGTGCTCAATTAGTCTTGTTAGTTTTTTTTGTGGGTAATCTTATGTTCTTTCTGTCTAATGTTGTGGCTATTATTTTGGTGTGACCAGGGTCGGTTTAGAGGGCAAACAGGTGAAGCGGCCGCTTGGAACAGCCATTTTTTAGGGGCATATATTTTATTTTAAAAAAATTAGTTATATATATATATATTAATATGGATAAATTTTATTTTGTAGGTCTTCCTTAAGTAAGAATAATATTAGTTGAGTTTTTTTAGATAAAATAATTGTGAAAGGAGTTCTTAATAATTGTTAAATCTTATGTTAGAAAATAATTTAATTAAACCTAAGGAAAATGAATAGTTGGCTACTCTCTCGTGAAAGATGTCATTTTGCTCTTGGCCTCTTGCTACATATTATTCTTTCACCTTCTCCTTCTTCAGAGTTTTTAGTTACAAAATTCAACTCCTTTTTTTTAGTTCCTTCAACAAATTCATCAATTATCAATTGATCATTATCTTCAAGTTTTCGTAAAAAGGTATGTCAGTATGTGCAGTGATTTATTAGTTATTACTCAATTAGAAAGAAGAAGATGAGTGATCAAATGATCATAGATTTTCTATTAGAGGAATAAACAATGGTAAATTATTCATAAAAGAATCAAGGAAAATAGTTTAAGTTTATTTTAGTCATTTTGGTGAGTGGTGACTTGGTCAAGCACAAGCACTAACAGTGTTGGGCACTAAAGCCAAAATAGCTTTTGTCGCTATATCTGCTATTTAGACAATTGATGATGCTATATTGCTATTGTATCGATTTTACAGATAATTGTTTTTCTATGCTTGAGGTTTGATGTTTTGCTTCACCCCAAGATGCATTGGTTGGACTAGAGTTAGACATTAGTGATGTGAGAAGACAGGAATACGACAATGGATCCAATATGAAAGGAAAGAACAAGAAAGTTCAAAAGAGGTTGTTAGAAAATTAATCCAAGGGCATTCTTCACACCATGTGGTTGTCACAGTCTTAATCTTGTGCTATGTGATATAGCATCTTCTTCCACAAAATCTGTGTCTTTTTCGGAATCGTTCAAATGATATATTGCTTATTTTCTTCATCAACAAATAGGTGGGACATTTTGACAGAGATGGTTAAATGACTAAACCCTTAAATCTTTGTCTCAGACACGATGGGAAAGTCATGTTAAAGTGTCAGAGCAATAAGGTTTCAAGCCTTAGAAATTAGAGAAGCATTAGATTTGACGACCCAGGAACACGAAGTTACGACCCAGGAACATGAAGTAATGCTGAATCCCTTGCTCTAAGTGAAACACATGGAATTGGAGGTTTTGAGTTCTTGTTTGGTATGGTTATTTGGTATGACCTTCTTTTTGTTGTCAACACAATAAGCAAGAGCCTGCAATCAGAAAACATTGATATAGATGCTGCTATTCACCACTTGAAAGGGCTTGTGTCATATTTTCAAAAATATCGGGAGACAAGTTTTGAGGAAGCAAAGGCTAAGGCTAAGAAAATTGCAGCTGATATGGAGATTGAAGATGAATTTCCTGTGAAAAGAAAGCGTATTTTTAAAAGGAAAAAACACTATGATGAAGACACATAGATTGTTGATGAAAATGTGTTATTATCACCGGAGAAGAGGTTCAGGATTGATTACTTCAACACAATCATGGATCAAACTCTAGTTTCTCTGGAATCCAGGTATGAACAATTCCAAAGGTATGACCAAACTTTTGGGTTTTTGTTTGATTAAAAAAGACTATCAGCCGCAAGTGAGGACAGTTTGAAGGCATCATGTTTGAACTTAGAAGCTTCTTTAAAGAAAGCTACGCATTCAGACATTGTTGGTGATAATTTGTCTTATGGAATTAAAAATTCTTCGAGAATCTTTACCAATGGAAGTTTAGAAGCCTATTGAATTGCTTGATTTTTTGAAAAAGATGGAGGATTGTTATCAGAATACTGAAGTTACTTATCGCATATTATTGACTATTTCGGTATCAGTCGCCACCGCTGAAAGAAGTTTTTCAAAGTTGAAGCTGATAAAAAATAATTTGCGGTCTAGTATGTCACAAGAGAGATTGATTGGGTTGACTCTGTTGCCGATTGAGACATCTATGATTGAAAAACTTGACCATTCAAGTTTAATGACCGATTTTGCAGGAAAAAAAATGCAAAAAGAGCTGTATTTCAATAATTTTTTTAAAACTTTTTTCTTTCTATAAACAGTTTATGAAGTTGTATTATTTAATTTTAACATATGTTTTTTTTATCATTTTTAATTTTTAACAAAAAAAGCATAATTTTTTAATTTGTTTAGGGTGGTACAAATCGTTCCTCCAGCACTGGGTGTGATAGTACTTATAACTAAGAAAACTAGGTGTGTACATGCAATGCAATGTTTGCAAAGCGTACCAATAAATTTTAAAATAATAATTATTATATAATGTTTATATGATCCGACCAGAAAAATTATATAATGGTAATATGTCGTATATATTTCTAATACAATAATCTATAAATAAATAAATAAATGAGTGAAACTTTAAGATGAAATTCTAATAATTATTATAACAAAGAGAAAGTCAACGAC
>JAKUCM010002755.1:0-31501 GCA_023374145.1 Lepidium sativum | reverse complement strand
GAAGAAAGCAACATATTCTTAAGGATATCTACTACATACCGGATTTGAGGAGTAATATCATGAGTCTTGGACAAGCTACTGAGGTTGGATATGAAGTTCACAAGAAAGGGGAGACCTTGAAGATGATAGACAAGGAAGGAAACTTAACAATAACGGCAACAAGATCCAAAAACAGATTGTATAAGGCCCGAATGGAGGTAAAATCGTCAAGCTATTTTCAAGCAATTCATCTTAGTGAACCAAATACATGGCATGCACAATTAGGACACCTTAACAATGAGATTATGAGGAGTATGATAAACAAGTCCATGGTAAAAGGGTTGCCGAAAATAAAAATTGAGAAAGAAACTTATGGATCATGTTTGCTTGGGAAACAAGCAAGAGGAAAGTTTTCTAAGTCAACTTCTTTTCAAGCCAAGGAAAGATTGGAGCTTATTAATTAATTTCTAGACACAAAAGAGGAGTTCAAGATTAAGGGGGAGAATGTTAACTTTATCATGAAGACTCAAGAAGCTTAAGGAGCAAGACTTAACATAATTAGGAGTTATCTAAATATGTTAAGATAAAAGATTTAGGAGAATACTTTTAGGAGCTTATCCCAAAAAGTATTTTCTATTTGTTTTAGACTTAGGAGTTATCTAAGTTAGTCTATATATACATAAGAGATTGAGTTGTAATTTCTTATGAAGAATAGTCTGAGATTATTCTTATGAGTTGAAGATTAAGCTTTAAATTATTTGCTTCAGATTATTAAAGAAAGAAGTCTTTTATTATTGTGTGTGTGCTTACAGGGACTTGATTTAACAAATTGGTATCAGAGCATTGTTAAATCAAATCAAGATATTAGGTTTGAGAAACTTAAGGGAAGATGGGAGAGCTAGTCCTGACAAAAAAACAGAGAGAGAGAGTAGTTCGAGCTCGATTCAATGTCCAATGTTGAACGTCATCAACTACACCATGTGGTCAATGAGATTGAAGCTAACCTTAAACGTACACAAGGTTTGGGAGGCTGTCGAAGGAAGCAAAGATGAGGAAAATAATGTTTTGGCAAAGGCACTTCTCTTCCAAAGTATACCGGAAACTCTTATCTTACAAGTAGGGGATCTCGAAACTTCACAAGAGGTATGGGAAGCAGTAAAATCTCGATACTTGGGGGCGGAGAGAGTAATAGAAGCTAGGTGACAAACACTAACAGTTCAGTTTGATAGATTAAGGATGAAGGAGACGGAAACTATTGATGTTTTGGTAGGAAAAATCTCGGAGTTATCATCAAAATCAGCTGGTCTAGGAGAAACCATTGCCGAACCAAAACTTGTGAAGAAAATTCTTGATAGTCTTCCACGAAGAAAGTATATACATATCATCGCTGCCCTTGAACAAGTCTTAGACTTAAAGAACACAAGTTTCAAGGATATAGTTAGAAGGTTAAAAACCTATGAGGAAAGGATTCGTGAAGAGGAGCAAGAAGATGACCAAGGAAAACTTTTATATACTAATGATGACCAACAAGACAATGGTGGATGTGGTAGAGGTAGAAGTCAAGGTAGCCGTGGTCGAGGGAGAGAGAAAAACAATGGTGAAAAGAAGGATTATTCACAAATAATTTGTTGGCGTTGTGATAAGAAAGGCCATTTTGCTTCCAAGTGTCCCGATAGGCTTCTCAAGTTTCAAGAGGCATATGAAGATACAGAAGATGAGGAAGACACTCACGAGAAAGAAGAGTTGATGGTACAAGAAGTTGTCTTCCTTAACGAGAAGAATGTAGAACCAAAGAATTATGAGAATTCCTTGGTGGAAGATAATATTTGGTATTTAGATAATGGATCTAGTAACCATATGCCTGGATGTCGAGATTACTTTCAAAGTCTTGATGAGAAAGTTATTGGAAAAGCAAGGTTTGGAGATGATTCGAGAGTAGGTATTAGAGGAAAGGTTCGATTGTTTTCGATACTAAGGAAGGAAGCAACATATTCTTAAAGATATCAACTACATACCGGATTTGAGGAGTAATATCCTGAGTCTTGGACAAGATACTTAGGTTGGATGTGATGTTCACATGAAAGGGGAGACCTTGAAGATGCTAGACAAGGAAGGAAACTTAACGGTAACAGGATCCAAAAACAGATTGTATAAGGCCCGAATGGAGGTAAAACCGTCGAGCTGTTTTCAAGCAATTCATCTTAGTGAACCAAATAAATGGCATGCACAATTAGGACACCTTAACAATGAGATTACGAAGACTAGTATAAACAAGTCCATGGTAAAAGGTTTGCCGAAAATAAAAATTGAGAAAGAAACTTATGGATCATGTTTGCTTGGGAAACAAGCAAGAGGAAAGTTTTCTAAGTCAACTTCTTTTCAAGCCAAGGAAAGATTGGAGCTTATTAATTAAGTTCAAGACACAAAAGAGGAGTTCAAGATTAAGGGGGAGAATGTTAACTTTATCATGAAGATTCAAGAAGCTTAAGGAGCAAGACTTAACATATTTAGGAGTTATCTAAATATGTTAAGATAAAAGATTTAGGAGAATACTTTTAGGAGCTTATCCCAAAAAGTATTTTCTATTTGTTTTAGACTTAGGAGTTATCTAAGTTAGTCTATATATACATAAGAGATTGAGTTGTAATTTCTTATGAAGAATACTGTGAGATTATTCTTATGAGTTGAAGATTAAGCTTTGAATTATTTGCTTCAGATTATTAAAGAAAGAAGTCTTTTATTATTGTGTGTGTGCTTACAGGGACTTGATTTAACAAATTGGTATCAGAGCATTGTTAAATCAAATCAAGATATTAGGTTTGAGAAACTGAAGGGAAGATGGGAGAGCTAGTCCTGACAAAAAAACAGAGAGAGAGAGTAGTTCGAGCTCGATTCAATGTCCAATGTTGAACGTCATCAACTACACCATGTGGTCAATGAGAATTAAGCTAACCTTAAAAGTACACAAGGTTTGGGAGGCTGTCGAAGGAAGCAAAGATGAGAAAAATAATGTTTTGGCAAAGGCACTTCTCTTCCAAAGTATACCGGAAACTCTTATCTTACAAGTAGGGGATCTCGAAACTTCACAAGAGGTATGAGAAGCAGTAAAATCTCGATACTTGGGGGCGGAGAGAGTAATAGAAGCTAGGTGACAAACACTAACAGTTGAGTTTGATAGATTAAGGATGAAGGAGACGGAAACTATTGATGTTTTGGTAGGAAAAATCTCGGAGTTATCATCAAAATCAGCTGCTCTAGGAGAAACCATTGCCGAACCAAAACTTGTGAAGAAAATTCTTAATAGTCTTCCACGAAGAAAGTATATACATATCATCGCTGCCCTTGAACAAGTCTTAGACTTAAAGAACACAAGTTTCAAGGATATAGTTAGAAGGTTAAAAACCTATGAGGAAAGGATTCGTGAAGAGGAGCAAGAAGATGACCAAGGAAAACTTTTATATACTAATGATGACCAACAAGACAATGGTGGATATGGTAGAGGTAGAAGTCAAGGTAGCCGTGGTCGAGGGAGAGAGAAAAACAATGGTGAAAAGAAGGATTATTCACAAATAATTTGTTGGCGTTGTGATAAGAAAGGCCATTTTGCTTCCAAGTGTCCCGATAGGCTTCTCAAGTTTCAAGAGGCATATGAAGATACAGAAGATGAGGAAGACACTCACGAGAAAGAAGAGTTGATGGTACAAGAAGTTGTCTTCCTTAACGAGAAGAATGTAGAACCAAAGAATTATGAGAATTCCTTGGTGGAAGATAATATTTGGTATTTAGATAATGGAGCTAGTAACCATATGCCTGGATGTCGAGATTACTTTCAAAGTCTTGATGAGAAAGTTATTGGAAAAGCAAGGTTTGGAGATGATTCAAGAGTAGATATTAGAGGAAAGGTTCGATTGTTTTCGAGACTAAGGAAGGAAGCAACATATTCTTAAAGATATCAACTACATACCGGATTTGAGGAGTAATATCCTGAGTCTTGGACAAGATACTTAGGTTGGATGTGATGTTCACATGAAAGGGGAGACCTTGAAGATGCTAGACAAGGAAGGAAACTTAACGGCAACAGGATCCAAAAACAGATTGTATAAGGCCCGAATGGAGGTAAAATCGTCGAGCTGTTTTCAAGCAATTCATCTTAGTGAACCAAATAAATGGCATGCAAAATTAGGACACCTTAACAATGAGATTACGAAGACTAGTATAAACAAGTCCATGGTAAAAGGGTTGCCGAAAATAAAAATTGAGAAAGAAACTTATGGATCATGTTTGCTTGGGAAACAAGCAAGAGGAAAGTTTTCTAAGTCAACTTCTTTTCAAGCCAAGGAAAGATTGGAGCTTATTAATTAATTTCTAGACACAAAAGAGGAGTTCAAGATTAAGGGGGAGAATGTTAACTTTATCATGAAGACTCAAGAAGCTTAAGGAGCAAGACTTAACATAATTAGGAGTTATCTAAATATGTTAAGATAAAAGATTTAGGAGAATACTTTTAGGAGCTTATCCCAAAAAGTATTTTCTATTTGTTTTAGACTTAGGAGTTATCTAAGTTAGTCTATATATACATAAGAGATTGAGTTGTAATTTCTTATGAAGAATAGTCTGAGATTATTCTTATGAGTTGAAGATTAAGCTTTGAATTATTTGCTTCAGATTATTAAAGAAAGAAGTCTTTTATTATTGTGTGTGTGCTTACAGGGAATTGATTTAACAAATTGGTATCAGAGCATTGTTAAATCAAATCAAGATATTAGGTTTGAGAAACTTAAGGGAAGATGGGAGAACTAGTCCTGACAAAAAAACAGAGAGAGAGAGTAGTTCGAGCTCTATTCAATGTCCAATGTTGAACGTCATCAACTACACCATGTGGTCAATGAGATTGAAGCTAACCTTAAACGTACACAAGGTTTGGGAGGCTGTCGAAGGAAGCAAAGATGAGAAAAATAATGTTTTGGCAAAGGCACTTCTCTTCCAAAGTATACCGGAAACTCTTATCTTACAAGTAGGGGATCTCGAAACTTCACAAGAGGTATGAGAAGCAGTAAAATCTCGATACTTGGGGGCGGAGAGAGTAATAGAAGCTAGGTGACAAACACTAACAGTTGAGTTTGATAGATTAAGGATGAAGGAGATGGAAACCATTGATGTTTTGGTAGGAAAAATCTCGGAGTTATCATCAAAATCAGCTGCTCTAGGAGAAACCATTGCCGAACCAAAACTTGTGAAGAAAATTCTTGATAGTCTTCCACGAAGAAAGTATATACATATCATCGCTGCCCTTGAACAAGTCTTAGACTTAAAGAACACAAGTTTCAAGGATATAGTTAGAAGGTTAAAAACCTATGAGGAAAGGATTCGTGAAGAGGAGCAAGAAGATGACCAAGGAAAACTTTTATATACTAATGATGACAAACAAGACAATGGTGGATGTGGTAGAGGTAGAAGTCAAGGTAGCCGTGGTCGAGGGAGAGGGAAAAACTATGGTGAAAAGAAGGATTATTCACAAATAATTTGTTGGCGTTGTGATAAGAAAGGCCATTTTGCTTCCAAGTGTCCCGATAGGCTTCTCAAGTTTCAAGAGGCATATGAAGATACAGAAGATGGGGAAGACACTCATGAGAAAGAGGAGTTGATGGTACAAGAAGTTGTCTTCCTTAACGAGAAGAATGTAGAACCAAAGAATTATGAGAATTCCTTGGTGGAAGATAATATTTGGTATTTAGATAATGGAGCTAGTAACCATATGACTGGATGTCGAGATTACTTTCAAAGTCTTGATGAGAAAGTTATTGGAAAAGCAAGGTTTGAAGATGATTCGAGAGTAGATATTAGAGGAAAGGTTCGATTGTTTTCGAGACTAAGGAAGGAAGCAACATATTCTTAAAGATATCAACTACATACCGGATTTGAGGAGTAATATCATGAGTCTTGGACAAGATACTTAGGTTGGATGTGATGTTCACATGAAAGGGGAGACCTTGAAGATGCTAGACAAGGAAGGAAACTTAACGGCAACAGGATCCAAAAACAGATTGTATAAGGCCCGAATGGAGGTAAAATCGTCGAGCTGTTTTCAAGCAATTCATCTTAGTGAACCAAATAAATGGCATGCACAATTAGGACACCTTAACAATGAGATTACAAGGACTATTATAAACAAGTCCATGGTAAAAGGTGTGCCGAAAATAAAAATTGAGAAAGAAACTTATGGATCATGTTTGCTTGGGAAACAAGCAAGAGGAAAGTTTTCCAAGTCAACTTCTTTTCAAGCCAAGGAAAGATTGGAGCTTATTAATTAAGTTCAAGACACAAAAGACGAGTTCAAGATTAAGGGGGAGAATGTTAACCTTATCATGAAGATTCAAGAAGCTTAAGGAGCAAGACTTAACATATTTCGGAGTTATCTAAATATGTTAAGATAAAAGATTTAGGAGAATACATTTAGGAGCTTATCCCAAAAAGTATTTTCTCTTTGTTTTAGACTTAGGAGTTATCTAAGTTAGTCTATATATACATAAGAGATTGAGTTGTAATTTCTTATGAAGAATACTGTGAGATTATTCTTATGAGTTGAAGATTAAGCTTTGAATTATTTGCTTCAGATTATTAAAGAAAGAAGTCTTTTATTATTGTGTGTGTGCTTACAGGGACTTGATTTAACAAATTGGTATCAGAGCATTGTTAAATCAAATCAAGAAATTAGGTTTGAGAAACTGAAGGGAAGATGGGAGAGCTAGTCCCGACAAAAAAACAGAGAGAGTAGTTCGAGCTCGATTCAATGTCCAATGTTGAATGTCATCAACTACACCGTGTGGTCAATGAGAATGAAGCTAACCTTAAAAGTACACAAGGTTTGGGAGGCTGTCGAAGGAAGCAAAGATGAGGAAAATAATGTTTTGGCAAAGGCACTCCTCTTCCAAAGTATACCGGAAACTCTTATCTTACAAGTAGGGGATCTCGAAACTTCACAAGAGGTATGAGAAGCAGTAAAATCTCGATACTTGGGGGCGGAGAGAGTAATAGAAGCTAGGTGACAAACATTAACAGTTGAGTTTGATATATTAAGGATGAAGGAGACGGAAACTATTGATGTTTTGGTAGGAAAAATGTCGGAGTTATCATCAAAATCAGCTGCTCTAGGAGAAACCATTGCCAAACCAAAACTTGTGAACAAAATTCTTGATAGTCTTCCACGAAGAACGTATATACATATCATCGCTGCCCTTGAACAAGTCTTAGACTTAAAGAACACAAGTTTCAAGGATATAGTTAGAAGGTTAAAAACCTATGAGGAAAGGATCCGTGAAGAGGTGCATGAAGATGACCAAGGAAAATTTTTATATACTAATGATGACCAACAAGACAATGGAGGACGTAGTAGAGGTAGAAGTCAAGGTGGTCGTGGTCGAGGGAGAGGGAAAAACAATGGTGAAAAGAAGGATTATTCACAAATAATTTGTTGGCGTTGTGATAAGAAAGGCCATTTTGCTTCCATGTGTGCCGATAGGCTTCTCAAGTTTCAAGAGGCATATGAAGATACAGAAGATGGGGAAGACACTCACGAGAAAGAAGAGTTGATGGTACAAGAAGTTGTCTTCCTTAACGAGAAGAATGTAGAACCAAAGAATTATGAGAATTCCTTTGTGGAAGATAGTATTTGGTATTTAGATAATGAAGCTAGTAACCATATGACTGGATGTCGAGATTACTTTCAAAGTCTTGATGGGAAAGTTATTGGAAAAGCAAGGTTTGGAGATGATTCGGGAGTAGATAGTAGAGGAAAGGTTCGATTGTTTTCGAGACTAAGGAAGGAAGCAACATATTCTTAAGGATATCAACTACATACCGGATTTGAGGAGTAATATCATGAGTCTTGGACAAGCTACTTAGGTTTGATGTGATGTTCACATGAAAGGGGAGACCTTGAAGATGCTAGACAAGGAAGGAAACCTAACGATAACGGCAACAGGATCCCAAAACAGATTGTATAAGGCCCGAATGGAGGTAAAATCTTCGAGCTGTTTTCAAGCAATTCATCTTAGTGAACCAAATAAATGGCATGCACAATTAGGACACCTTAACAATGAGATTATGAGGACTATTATAAACAAGTCCATGGTAAAAGGGATGCCGAAAATAAAAATTGAGAAAGAAACTTATGGATCATGTTTGCATGGGAAACAAGCAAGAAGAAAGTTTTCTAAGTCAACTTCTTTTCAAGCCAAGGAAAGATTGGAGCTTATTAATTAAGTTCAAGACACAAAAGAGGAGTTCAAGATTAAGGGGGAGAATGTTAACTTTATCATGAAGATTCAAGAAGCTTAAGGAGCAAGACTTAACATATTTCGGAGTTATCTAAATATGTTAAGATAAAAGATTTAGGAGAATACTTTTAGGAGCTTATCCCAAAAAGTATTTTCTCTTTGTTTTAGACTTAGGAGTTATCTAAGTTAGTCTATATATACATAAGAGATTGAGTTGTAATTTCTTATGAAGAATACTGTGAGATTATTCTTATGAGTTGAAGATTAAGCTTTGAATTATTTGCTTCAGATTATTAAAGAAAGAAGTCTTTTATTATTGTGTGTGTGCTTACAGGGACTTGATTTAACAAATTGGTATCAGAGCATTGTTAAATCAAATCAAGAAATTAGGTTTGAGAAACTTAAGGGAAGATGGGAGAGCTAGTCCTGACAAAAAAACAGAGAGAGAGTAGTTCGAGATCGATTCAATGTCCAATGTTGAACGTCATCAACTACACCATGTGGTCAATGAGAATGAAGCTAACCTTAAAAGTACACAAGGTTTGGGAGGCTGTCGAAGGAAGCAAAGATGAGGAAAATAATGTTTTGGCAAAGGCACTTCTCTTCCAAAGTATACCGGAAACTCTTATCTTACAAGTAGGGGATCTCGAAACTTCACAAGAGGTATGAGAAGCAGTAAAATCTCGATACTTGGGGGCGGAGAGAGTAATAGAAGCTAGGTGACAAACACTAACAGTTGAGTTTGATAGATTAAGGATGAAGGAGATGGAAACCATTGATGTTTTGGTAGGAAAAATCTCGGAGTTATCATCAAAATCAGCTGCTCTAGGAGAAACCATTGCCGAACCAAAACTTGTGAAGAAAATTCTTGATAGTCTTCCACGAAGAAAGTATATACATATCATCGCTGCCCTTGAACAAGTCTTAGACTTAAAGAACACAAGTTTCAAGGATATAGTTAGAAGGTTAAAAACCTATGAGGAAAGGATTCGTGAAGAGGAGCAAGAAGATGACCAAGGAAAACTTTTATATACTAATGATGACAAACAAGACAATGGTGGATGTGGTAGAGGTAGAAGTCAAGGTAGCCGTGGTCGAGGGAGAGGGAAAAACTATGGTGAAAAGAAGGATTATTCACAAATAATTTGTTGGCGTTGTGATAAGAAAGGCCATTTTGCTTCCAAGTGTCCCGATAGGCTTCTCAAGTTTCAAGAGGCATATGAAGATACAGAAGATGGGGAAGACACTCATGAGAAAGAGGAGTTGATGGTACAAGAAGTTGTCTTCCTTAACGAGAAGAATGTAGAACCAAAGAATTATGAGAATTCCTTGGTGGAAGATAATATTTGGTATTTAGATAATGGAGCTAGTAACCATATGACTGGATGTGGAGATTACTTTCAAAGTCTTGATGAGAAAGTTATTGGAAAAGCAAGGTTTGAAGATGATTCGAGAGTAGATATTAGAGGAAAGGTTCGATTGTTTTCGAGACTAAGGAAGGAAGCAACATATTCTTAAAGATATCAACTACATACCGGATTTGAGGAGTAATATCATGAGTCTTGGACAAGATACTTAGGTTGGATGTGATGTTCACATGAAAGGGGAGACCTTGAAGATGCTAGACAAGGAAGGAAACTTAACGGCAACAGGATCCAAAAACAGATTGTATAAGGCCCGAATGGAGGTAAAATCGTCGAGCTGTTTTCAAGCAATTCATCTTAGTGAACCAAATAAATGGCATGCACAATTAGGACACCTTAACAATGAGATTACAAGGACTATTATAAACAAGTCCATGGTAAAAGGTGTGCCGAAAATAAAAATTGAGAAAGAAACTTATGGATCATGTTTGCTTGGGAAACAAGCAAGAGGAAAGTTTTCCAAGTCAACTTCTTTTCAAGCCAAGGAAAGATTGGAGCTTATTAATTAAGTTCAAGACACAAAAGACGAGTTCAAGATTAAGGGGGAGAATGTTAACCTTATCATGAAGATTCAAGAAGCTTAAGGAGCAAGACTTAACATATTTCGGAGTTATCTAAATATGTTAAGATAAAAGATTTAGGAGAATACATTTAGGAGCTTATCCCAAAAAGTATTTTCTCTTTGTTTTAGACTTAGGAGTCTCTCTCTTTAGTCTATATATACATAAGAGATTGAGTTGTAATTTCTTATGAAGAATACTGTGAGATTATTCTTATGAGTTGAAGATTAAGCTTTGAATTATTTGCTTCAGATTATTAAAGAAAGAAGTCTTTTATTATTGTGTGTGTGCTTACAGGGACTTGATTTAACAAATTGGTATCAGAGCATTGTTAAATCAAATCAAGAAATTAGGTTTGAGAAACTGAAGGGAAGATGGGAGAGCTAGTCCCGACAAAAAAACAGAGAGAGTAGTTCGAGCTCGATTCAATGTCCAATGTTGAATGTCATCAACTACACCGTGTGGTCAATGAGAATGAAGCTAACCTTAAAAGTACACAAGGTTTGGGAGGCTGTCGAAGGAAGCAAAGATGAGGAAAATAATGTTTTGGCAAAGGCACTCCTCTTCCAAAGTATACCGGAAACTCTTATCTTACAAGTA
The DNA here is from genome assembly GCA_023374145.1 of Lepidium sativum. Taxonomy (NCBI): domain Eukaryota; kingdom Viridiplantae; phylum Streptophyta; class Magnoliopsida; order Brassicales; family Brassicaceae; genus Lepidium; species Lepidium sativum. The sequence continues at coordinate 20,662 of JAKUCM010002755.1, read as the reverse complement.
GGGGATCTCGAAACTTCACAAGAGGTATGAGAAGCAGTAAAATCTCGATACTTGGGGGCGGAGAGAGTAATAGAAGCTAGGTGACAAACATTAACAGTTGAGTTTGATATATTAAGGATGAAGGAGACGGAAACTATTGATGTTTTGGTAGGAAAAATGTCGGAGTTATCATCAAAATCAGCTGCTCTAGGAGAAACCATTGCCAAACCAAAACTTGTGAACAAAATTCTTGATAGTCTTCCACGAAGAACGTATATACATATCATCGCTGCCCTTGAACAAGTCTTAGACTTAAAGAACACAAGTTTCAAGGATATAGTTAGAAGGTTAAAAACCTATGAGGAAAGGATCCGTGAAGAGGTGCATGAAGATGACCAAGGAAAATTTTTATATACTAATGATGACCAACAAGACAATGGAGGACGTAGTAGAGGTAGAAGTCAAGGTGGTCGTGGTCGAGGGAGAGGGAAAAACAATGGTGAAAAGAAGGATTATTCACAAATAATTTGTTGGCGTTGTGATAAGAAAGGCCATTTTGCTTCCATGTGTGCCGATAGGCTTCTCAAGTTTCAAGAGGCATATGAAGATACAGAAGATGGGGAAGACACTCACGAGAAAGAAGAGTTGATGGTACAAGAAGTTGTCTTCCTTAACGAGAAGAATGTAGAACCAAAGAATTATGAGAATTCCTTTGTGGAAGATAGTATTTGGTATTTAGATAATGAAGCTAGTAACCATATGACTGGATGTCGAGATTACTTTCAAAGTCTTGATGGGAAAGTTATTGGAAAAGCAAGGTTTGGAGATGATTCGGGAGTAGATAGTAGAGGAAAGGTTCGATTGTTTTCGAGACTAAGGAAGGAAGCAACATATTCTTAAGGATATCAACTACATACCGGATTTGAGGAGTAATATCATGAGTCTTGGACAAGCTACTTAGGTTTGATGTGATGTTCACATGAAAGGGGAGACCTTGAAGATGCTAGACAAGGAAGGAAACCTAACGATAACGGCAACAGGATCCCAAAACAGATTGTATAAGGCCCGAATGGAGGTAAAATCTTCGAGCTGTTTTCAAGCAATTCATCTTAGTGAACCAAATAAATGGCATGCACAATTAGGACACCTTAACAATGAGATTATGAGGACTATTATAAACAAGTCCATGGTAAAAGGGATGCCGAAAATAAAAATTGAGAAAGAAACTTATGGATCATGTTTGCATGGGAAACAAGCAAGAAGAAAGTTTTCTAAGTCAACTTCTTTTCAAGCCAAGGAAAGATTGGAGCTTATTAATTAAGTTCAAGACACAAAAGAGGAGTTCAAGATTAAGGGGGAGAATGTTAACTTTATCATGAAGATTCAAGAAGCTTAAGGAGCAAGACTTAACATATTTCGGAGTTATCTAAATATGTTAAGATAAAAGATTTAGGAGAATACTTTTAGGAGCTTATCCCAAAAAGTATTTTCTCTTTGTTTTAGACTTAGGAGTTATCTAAGTTAGTCTATATATACATAAGAGATTGAGTTGTAATTTCTTATGAAGAATACTGTGAGATTATTCTTATGAGTTGAAGATTAAGCTTTGAATTATTTGCTTCAGATTATTAAAGAAAGAAGTCTTTTATTATTGTGTGTGTGCTTACAGGGACTTGATTTAACAAATTGGTATCAGAGCATTGTTAAATCAAATCAAGAAATTAGGTTTGAGAAACTTAAGGGAAGATGGGAGAGCTAGTCCTGACAAAAAAACAGAGAGAGAGTAGTTCGAGATCGATTCAATGTCCAATGTTGAACGTCATCAACTACACCATGTGGTCAATGAGAATGAAGCTAACCTTAAAAGTACACAAGGTTTGGGAGGCTGTCGAAGGAAGCAAAGATGAGGAAAATAATGTTTTGGCAAAGGCACTCCTCTTCCAAAGTATACCGGAAACTCTTATCTTACAAGTAGGGGATCTCGAAACTTCACAAGAGGTATGAGAAGCAGTAAAATCTCGATACTTGGGGGCGGAGAGAGTAATAGAAGCTAGGTGACAAACACAAACAGTTGAGTTTGATATATTAAGGATGAAGGAGACGGAAACTATTGATGTTTTGGTAGGAAAAATGTCGGAGTTATCATCAAAATCAGCTGCTCTAGTAGAAACCATTGCCAAACCAAAACTTGTGAACAAAATTCTTGATAGTCTTCCACGAAGAACGTATATACATATCATCGCTGCCCTTCAACAAGTCTTAGACTTAAAGAACACAAGTTTCAAGGATATAGTTAGAAGGTTAAAAACCTATGAGGAAAGGATCCGTGAAGAGGTGCATGAAGATGACCAAGGAAAATTTTTATATACTAATGATGACCAACAAGACAATGGAGGACGTAGTAGAGGTAGAAGTCAAGGTGGTCGTGGTCGAGGGAGAGGGAAAAACAATGGTGAAAAGAAGGATTATTCACAAATAATCTGTTGGCGTTGTGAAAAGAAAGGCCATTTTGCTTCCATGTGTGCCGATAGGCTTCTCAAGTTTCAAGAGGCATATGAAGATACAGAAGATGGGGAAGACACTCACGAGAAAGAAGAGTTGATGGTACAAGAAGTTGTCTTCCTTAACGAGAAGAATGTAGAACCAAAGAATTATGAGAATTCCTTGGTGGAAGATAATATTTGGTATTTAGATAATGGAGCTAGTAACCATATGACTGGATGTGGAGATTACTTTCAAAGTCTTGATGAGAAAGTTATTGGAAAAGCAAGGTTTGAAGATGATTCGAGAGTAGATATTAGAGGAAAGGTTCGATTGTTTTCGAGACTAAGGAAGGAAGCAACATATTCTTAAAGATATCAACTACATACCGGATTTGAGGAGTAATATCATGAGTCTTGGACAAGATACTTAGGTTGGATGTGATGTTCACATGAAAGGGGAGACCTTGAAGATGCTAGACAAGGAAGGAAACTTAACGGCAACAGGATCCAAAAACAGATTGTATAAGGCCCGAATGGAGGTAAAATCGTCGAGCTGTTTTCAAGCAATTCATCTTAGTGAACCAAACAAATGGCATGCACAATTAGGACACCTTAACAATGAGATTACAAGGACTATTATAAACAAGTCCATGGTAAAAGGTGTGCCGAAAATAAAAATTGAGAAAGAAACTTATGGATCATGTTTGCTTGGGAAACAAGCAAGAGGCAAGTTTTCTAAGTCAACTTCTTTTCAAGCCAAGGAAAGATTGGAGCTTATTAATTAAGTTCAAGACACAAAAGACGAGTTCAAGATTAAGGGGGAGAATGTTAACCTGATCATGAAGATTCAAGAAGCTTAAGGAGCAAGACTTAACATATTTCGGAGTTATCTAAATATGTTAAGATAAAAGATTTAGGAGAATACTTTTAGGATCTTATCCCAAAAAGTATTTTCTCTTTGTTTTAGACTTAGGAGTTATCTAAGTTAGTCTATATATACATAAGAGATTGAGTTGTAATTTCTTATGAAGAATACTGTGAGATTATTCTTATGAGTTGAAGATTAAGCTTTGAATTATTTGCTTCAGATTATTAAAGAAAGAAGTCTTTTATTATTGTGTGTGTGCTTACAGGGACTTGATTTAACAAATTGGAATCAGAGCATTGTTAAATCAAATCAAGAAATTAGGTTTGAGAAACTGAAGGGAAGATGGGAGAGCTAGTCCTGACAAAAAAACAGAGAGAGAGTAGTTCGAGCTCGATTCAATGTCCAATGTTGAACGTCATCAACTACACCATGTGGTCAATGAGAATGAAGCTAACCTTAAAAGTACACAAGGTTTGGGAGGCTGTCGAAGGAAGCAAAGATGAGGAAAATAATGTTTTGGCAAAGGCACTTCTCTTCCAAAGTATACCGGAAACTCTTATCTTACAAGTAGGGGATCTCGAAACTTCACAAGAGGTATGAGAAGCAGTAAAATCTCGATACTTGGGGGCGGAGAGAGTAATAGAAGCTAGGTGATAAACACTAACAGTTGAGTTTGATAGATTAAGGATGAAGGAGACGGAAACTATTGATGTTTTGGTAGGAAAAATCTCGGAGTTATCATCAAAATCAGCTGCTCTAGGAGAAACCATTGCCGAACCAAAACTTGTGAAGAAAATTCTTGATAGTCTTCCACGAAGAAAGTATATACATATCATCGCTGCCCTTGAACAAGTCTTAGACTTAAAGAACACAAGTTTCAAGGATATAGTTAGAAGGTTAAAAACCTATGAGGAAAGGATTCGTGAAGAGGTGCAAGAAGATGACCAAGGAAAATTTTTATATACTAATGATGATCAACAAGACAATGGTGGACGTGGTAGAGGTAGAAGTCAAGGTAGTCGTGGTCGAGGGAGAGGGAAAAAACTATGGTGAAAAGAAGGATTATTCACAAATAATCTGTTGGCGTTGTGATAAGAAAGGCCATTTTGCTTCCAAGTGTCCCGATAGGCTTCTCAAGTTTCAAGAGGCATATGAAGATACAGAAGATGGGGAAGACACTCACGAGAAAGAGGAGTTGATGGTACAAGAAGTTGTCTTCCTTAACGAGAAGAATGTAGAACCAAAGAATTATGAGAATTCCTTGGTGGAAGATAATATTTGGTATTTAGATAATGGAGCTAGTAACCATATGACTGGAAGTCGAGATTACTTTCAAAGTCTTGATGAGAAAGTTATTGGAAAAGCAAGGTTTGAAGATGATTCGAGAGTAGATATTAGAGGAAAGGTTCGATTGTTTTCGAGACTAAGGAAGGAAGCAATATATTCTTAAAGATATCAACTACATACCGGATTTGAGGAGTAATATCATGAGTCTTGGACAAGATACTTAGGTTGGATGTGATGTTCACATGAAAGGGGAGACCTTGAAGATGCTAGACAAGGAAGGAAACTTAACGGCAACAGGATCCAAAAACAGATTGTATAAGGCCCGAATGGAGGTAAAATCGTCGAGCTGTTTTCAAGCAATTCATCTTAGTAAACCAAATAAATGGCATGCACAATTAGGACACCTTAACAATGAGATTACGAGGACTATTATAAACAAGTCCATGGTAAAAGGTGTGCCGAAAATAAAAATTGAGAAAGAAACTTATGGATCATGTTTGCTTGGGAAACAAGCAAGAGGAAAGTTTTCTAAGTCAACTTCTTTTCAAGCCAAGGAAAGATTGGAGCTTATTAATTAAGTTCAAGACACAAAAGAGGAGTTCAAGATTAAGGGGGAGAATGTTAACTTTATCATGAAGATTCAAGAAGCTTAAGGAGCAAGACTTAACATATTTCGGAGTTATCTAAATATGTTAAGATAAAAGATTTAGGAGAATACTTTTAGGAGCTTATCCCAAAAAGTATTTTCTATTTGTTTTAGACTTAGGAGTTATCTAAGTTAGTCTATATATACATAAGAGATTGAGTTGTAATTTCTTATGAAGAATACTGTGAGATTATTCTTATGAGTTGAAGATTAAGCTTTGAATTATTTGCTTCAGATTATTAAAGAAAGAAGTCTTTTATTATTGTGTATGTGCTTACAGGGACTTGATTTAACAAATTGGTATCAGAGCATTGTTAAATCAAATCAAGATATTAGGTTTGAGAAACTTAAGGGAAGATGGGAGAGCTAGTCCTGACAAAAAAACAGAGAGAGAGTAGTTCGAGCTCGATTCAATGTCCAATGTTGAACGTCATCAACTACACCATGTGGTCAATGAGAATGAAGCTAACCTTAAAAGTACACAAGGTTTGGGAGGCTGTCGAAGGAAGCAAAGATGAGGAAAATAATCTCTCGGCAAAGGCACTTCTCTTCCAAAGTATACCGGAAACTCTTATCTTACAAGTAGGGGATCTCGAAACTTCACAAGAGGTATGAGAAGCAGTAAAATCTCGATACTTGGGGGCGGAGAGAGTAATAGAAGCTAGGTGACAAACACTAACAGTTGAGTTTGATAGATTAAGGATGAAGGAGACGGAAACTATTGAAGTTTTGGTAGGAAAAATCTTGGAGTTATCATCAAAATCAGCTGCTCTAGGACAAACCATTGCCGAACCAAAACTTGTGAAGAAAATTCTTGATAGTCTTCCACGAAGAAAGTATATACATATCATCGCTGCCCTTGAACAAGTCTTAGACTTAAAGAACACAAGTTTCAAGGATATAGTTAGAAGGTTAAAAACCTATGAGGAAAGAATTCGTGAAGAGGTGCAAGAAGATGACCAAGGAAAACTTTTATATACTAATGATGACCAACAAGACAATGGTGGACGTGGTAGAGGTAGAAGTCAAGGTAGTCGTGGTCGAGGGAGAGGGAAAAACTATGGTGAAAAGAAGGATTATTCACAAATAATCTGTTGGCGTTGTGATAAGAAAGGCCATTTTGCTTCCAAGTGTCCCGATAGGCTTCTCAAGTTTCAAGAGGCATATGAAGATACAGAAGATGGGGAAGACACTCACGAGAAAGAGGAGTTGATGGTACAAGAAGTTGTCTTCCTTAACGAGAAGAATGTAGAACCAAAGAATTATGAGAATTCCTTTGTGGAAGATAATATTTGGTATTTAGATAATGGAGCTAGTAACCATATGACTGGAAGTCGAGATTACTTTCAAAGTCTTGATGAGAAAGTTATTGGAAAAGTAAGGTTTGAAGATGATTCGAGAGTAGATATTAGAGGAAAGGTTCGATTGTTTTCGAGACTAAGGAAGGAAACAATATATTCTTAAAGATATCAACTACATACCGGATTTGAGGAGTAATATCATGAGTCTTGGACAAGATACTTAGGTTGGATGTGATGTTCACATGAAAGGGGAGACCTTGAAGATGCTAGACAAGGAAGGAAACTTAACGGCAACAGGATCCAAAAATAGATTGTATAAGGCCCGAATGGAGGTAAAATCGTCGAGCTGTTTTCAAGCAATTCATCTTAGTGAACCAAATAAATGGCATGCACAATTAGGACACCTTAACAATGAGATTACGAGGACTATTATAAACAAGTCCATGGTAAAAGGTGTGCCGAAAATAAAAATTGAGAAAGAAACTTATGGATCATGTTTGCTTGGGAAACAAGCAAGAGGAAAGTTTTCTAAGTCAACTTCTTTTCAAGCCAAGGAAAGATTGGAGCTTATTAATTAAGTTCAAGACACAAAAGAGGAGTTCAAGATTAAGGGGGAGAATGTTAACTTTATCATGAAGATTCAAGAAGCTTAAGGAGCAAGACTTAACATATTTCGGAGTTATCTAAATATGTTAAGATAAAAGATTTAGGAGAATACTTTTAGGAGCTTATCCCAAAAACTATTTTCTATTTGTTTTAGACTTAGGAGTTATCTAAGTTAGTCTATATATACATAAGAGATTGAGTTGTAATTTCTTATGAAGAATACTGTGAGATTATTCTTATGAGTTGAAGATTAAGCTTTGAATTATTTGCTTCAGATTATTAAAGAAAGAAGTCTTTTATTATTGTGTGTGTGCTTACAGGGACTTGATTTAACAAATTGGTATCAGAGCATTGTTAAATCAAATCAAGATATTAGGTTTGAGAAACTTAAGGGAAGATGGGAGAGCTAGTCCTGACAAAAAAACAGAGAGAGAGTAGTTCGAGCTCGATTCAATGTCCAATGTTGAACGTCATCAACTACACCATGTGGTCAATGAGAATGAAGCTAACCTTAAAAGTACACAAGGTTTGGGAGGCTGTCGAAGGAAGCAAAGATGAGGAAAATAATATTTTGGCAAAGGCACTTCTCTTCCAAAGTATACCGGAAACTCTTATCTTACAAGTAGGGGATCTCGAAACTTCACAAGAGGTATGAGAAGCAGTAAAATCTCGATACTTGGGGGCGGAGAGAGTAATAGAAGCTAGGTGACAAACACTAACAGTTGAGTTTGATAGATTAAGGATGAAGGAGACGGAAACTATTGAAGTTTTGGTAGGAAAAATCTCGGAGTTATCATCAAAATCAGCTGCTCTAGGACAAACCATTGCCGAACCAAAACTTGTGAAGAAAATTCTTGATAGTCTTCCACGAAGAAAGTATATACATATCATCGCTGCCCTTGAACAAGTCTTAGACTTAAAGAACACAAGTTTCAAGGATATAGTTAGAAGGTTAAAAACCTATGAGGAAAGAATTCGTGAAGAGGTGCAAGAAGATGACCAAGGAAAACTTTTATATACTAATGATGACCAACAAGACAATGGTGGACGTGGTAGAGGTAGAAGTCAAGGTAGTCGTGGTCGAGGAAGAGGGAAAAACTATGGTGAAAAGAAGGATTATTCACAAATAATCTGTTGGCGTTGTGATAAGAAAGGCCATTTTGCTTCCAAGTGTCCCGATAGGCTTCTCAAGTTTCAAGAGGCATATGAAGATACAGAAGATGGGGAAGACACTCACGAGAAAGAGGAGTTGATGGTACAAGAAGTTGTCTTCCTTAACGAGAAGAATGTAGAACCAAAGAATTATGAGAATTCCTTGGTGGAAGATAATATTTGGTATTTAGATAATGGAGCTAGTAACCATATGACTGGAAGTCGAGATTACTTTCAAAGTCTTGATGAGAAAGTTATTGGAAAAGTAAGGTTTGAAGATGATTCGAGAGTAGATATTAGAGGAAAGGTTCGATTGTTTTCGAGACTAAGGAAGGAAACAATATATTCTTAAAGATATCAACTACATACCGGATTTGAGGAGTAATATCATGAGTCTTGGACAAGATACTTAGGTTGGATGTGATGTTCACATGAAAGGGGAGACCTTGAAGATGCTAGACAAGGAAGGAAACTTAACGGCAACAGGATCCAAAAATAGATTGTATAAGGCCCGAATGGAGGTAAAATCGTCGAGCTGTTTTCAAGCAATTCATCTTAGTGAACCAAATAAATGGCATGCACAATTAGGACACCTTAACAATGAGATTACGAGGACTATTATAAACAAGTCCATGGTAAAAGGTGTGCCGAAAATAAAAATTGAGAAAGAAACTTATGGATCATGTTTGCTTGGGAAACAAGCAAGAGGAAAGTTTTCTAAGTCAACTTCTTTTCAAGCCAAGGAAAGATTGGAGCTTATTAATTAAGTTCAAGACACAAAAGAGGAGTTCAAGATTAAGGGGGAGAATGTTAACTTTATCATGAAGATTCAAGAAGCTTAAGGAGCAAGACTTAACATATTTCGGAGTTATCTAAATATGTTAAGATAAAAGATTTAGGAGAATACTTTTAGGAGCTTATCCCAAAAAGTATTTTCTATTTGTTTTAGACTTAGGAGTTATCTAAGTTAGTCTATATATACATAAGAGATTGAGTTGTAATTTCTTATGAAGAATACTGTGAGATTATTCTTATGAGTTGAAGATTAAGCTTTGAATTATTTGCTTCAGATTATTAAAGAAAGAAGTCTTTTATTATTGTGTGTGTGCTTACAGGGACTTGATTTAACAAATTGGTATCAGAGCATTGTTAAATCAAATCAAGATATTAGGTTTGAGAAACTTAAGGGAAGATGGGAGAGCTAGTCCTGACAAAAAAACAGAGAGAGAGTAGTTCGAGCTCGATTCAATGTCCAATGTTGAACGTCATCAACTACACCATGTGGTCAATGAGAATGAAGCTAACCTTAAAAGTACACAAGGTTTGGGAGGCTGTCGAAGGAAGCAAAGATGAGGAAAATAATATTTTGGCAAAGGCACTTCTCTTCCAAAGTATACCGGAAACTCTTATCTTACAAGTAGGGGATCTCGAAACTTCACAAGAGGTATGAGAAGCAGTAAAATCTCGATACTTGGGGGCGGAGAGAGTAATAGAAGCTAGGTGACAAACACTAACAGTTGAGTTTGATAGATTAAGGATGAAGGAGACGGAAACTATTGAAGTTTTGGTAGGAAAAATCTTGGAGTTATCATCAAAATCAGCTGCTCTAGGACAAACCATTGCCGAACCAAAACTTGTGAAGAAAATTCTTGATAGTCTTCCACGAAGAAAGTATATACATATCATCGCTGCCCTTGAACAAGTCTTAGACTTAAAGAACACAAGTTTCAAGGATATAGTTAGAAGGTTAAAAACCTATGAGGAAAGAATTCGTGAAGAGGTGCAAGAAGATGACCAAGGAAAACTTTTATATACTAATGATGACCAACAAGACAATGGTGGACGTGGTAGAGGTAGAAGTCAAGGTAGTCGTGGTCGAGGGAGAGGGAAAAACTATGGTGAAAAGAAGGATTATTCACAAATAATCTATTGGGGTTGTGATAAGAAAGGCCATTTTGCTTCCAAGTGTCCCGATAGGCTTCTCAAGTTTCAAGAGGCATATGAAGATACAGAAGATGGGACAGACACTCACGAGAAAGAAGAGTTGATGGTACAAGAAGTTGTCTTCCTTAACGAGAAGAATGTAGAACCAAAGAATTATGAGAATTCCTTGGTGGAAGATAATATTTGGTATTTAGATAATGGAGCTAGTAACCATATGACTGGATGTCGAGATTATTTTCAAAGTCTTGATAAGAAAGTTATTGGAAAAGCAAGGTTTGAAGATGATTCGAGAGTAGATATTAGCGGAAAGGTTCGATTGTTTTCGAGACTAAGGAAGGAAGCAATATATTCTTAAGGATATCAACTACATACCGGATTTGAGGAGTAATATCATGAGTCTTGGTCAAGCTACTTAGGTTGGATGTGATGTTCACATGAAAGGGGAGACCTTGAAGATGCTAGACAAGGAAGGAAACTTAACGTTAATAGCAACAGGATCCAAAAACAGATTGTATAAGGCCCGAATGGAGGTAAAATCATCGAGCTGTTTTCAAACAATTCATCTTAGTGAACCAAATAAAAGGCATGCACAATTAGGACACCTTAACAATGAGATTACAAGGACTATTATAAACAAGTCCATGGTAAAAGGTGTGCCGAAAATAAAAATTGAGAAAGAAACTTATGGATCATGTTTGCTTGGGAAACAAGCAAGAGGAAAGTTTTCTAAGTCAACTTCTTTTCAAGCCAAGGAAAGATTGGAGCTTATTAATTAAGTTCAAGACACAAAAGAGGAGTTCAAGATTAAGGGGGAGAATGTTAACTTTATCATGAGGACTAAAGAAGCTTAAGGAGCAAGACTTAACATATTTCGGAGTTATCTAAATATGTTAAGATAAAAGATTTAGGAGAATACTTTTAGGAGCTTATCCCAAAAAGTATTTTCTATTTGTTTTAGACTTAGGAGTTATCTAAGTTAGTCTATATATACATAAGAGATTGAGTTGTAATTTCTTATGAAGAATACTGTGAGATTATTCTTATGAGTTGAAGATTAAGCTTTGAATTATTTGCTTCAGATTATTAAAGAAAGAAGTCTTTTATTATTGTGTGTGTGCTTACAGGGACTTGATTTAACAAATTGGTATCAGAGCATTGGTAAATCAAATCAAGATATTAGGTTTGAGAAACTGAAGGGAAGAAGGGAGAGCTAGTCCTGACAAAAAAATTAGAGAGAGAGTAGTTCGAGCTCGATTCAATGTCCAATGTTGAACGTCATCAACTACATCATGTGGTCAATGAGAATGAAGCTAACCTTAAAAGTACACAAGGTTTGGGAGGCTGTCGAAGGAAGCAAAGATGAGGAAAATAATGTTTTGGCAAAGGCACTTCTCTTCCAAAGTATACCGGAAACTCTTATCTTACAAGTAGGGGATCTCGAAACTTCACAAGAGGTATGAGAAGCAGTAAAATCTCGATACTTGGGGGTGGAGAGAGTAATAGAAGCTAGGTGATAAACACTAACAGTTGAGTTTGATAGATTAAGGATGAAGGAGACGGAAACTATTGATGTTTTGGTAGGAAAAATCTCCGAGTTATCATCAAAATCAGCTGCTCTAGGAGAAACCATTGCCGAACCAAAACTTGTGAAGAAAATTCTTGATAGTCTTCCACGAAGAAAGTATATACATATCATCGCTGCCCTTGAACAAGTTTTAGACTTAAAGAACACAAGTTTCAAGGATATAGTTAGAAGGTTAAAAACCTATGACGAAAGGATTCGTGAAGAGGTGCAAGAAGATGACCAAGGAAAACTTTTATATACTAATGATGACCAACAAGACAATGGTGGACGTGGTAGAGGTAGAAGTCAAGGTAGTCGTGGTCGAGGGAGAGGGAAAAACTATGGTGAAAAGAAGGATTATTCACAAATAATCTGTTGGCGTTGTGATAAGAAAGGCCATTTTGCTTCCAAGTGTCCCGATAGGCTTCTTAAGTTTCAAGAGGCATATGAAGATACAGAAGATGGGGAAGACACTCACGAGAAAGAGGAGTTGATGGTACAAGAAGTTGTCTTCCTTAACGAGAAGAATGCAGAACCAAAGAATTATGAGAATTCCTTGGTGGAAGATAATATTTGGTATTTAGATAATGGAGCTAGTAACCATATGACTGGAAGTCGAGATTACTTTCAAAGTCTTGATGAGAAAGTTATTGGAAAAGTAAGGTTTGAAGATGATTCGAGAGTAGATATTAGAGGAAAGGTTCGATTGTTTTCGAGACTAAGGAAGGAAGCAATATATTCTTAAAGATATCAACTACATACCGGATTTGAGGAGTAATATCATGAGTCTTGGACAAGATACTTAGGTTGGATGTGATGTTCACTTGAAAGGGGAGACCTTGAAGATGCTAGACAAGGAAGGAAACTTAACGGCAACAGGATCCAAAAACAGATTGTATAAGGCCCGAATGGAGGTAAAATCGTCGAGCTGTTTTCAAGCAATTCATCTTAGTGAACCAAATAAATGGCATGCACAATTAGGACACCTTAACAATGAGATTACAAGGACTATTATAAACAAGTCCATGGTAAAAGGTGTGCCGAAAATAAAAATTGAGAAAGAAACTTATGGATCATGTTTGCTTGGGAAACAAGCAAGAGGAAAGTTTTCTAAGTCAACTTCTTTTCAAGCCAAGGAAAGATTGGAGCTTATTAATTAAGTTCAAGACACAAAAGAGGAGTTCAAGATTAAGGGGGAGAATGTTAACTTTATCATGAAGATTAAAGAAGCTTAAGGAGCAAGACTTAACATATTTCGGAGTTATCTAAATATGTTAAGATAAAAGATTTAGGAGAATACTTTTAGGAGCTTATCCCAACAAGTATTTTCTATTTGTTTTAGACTTAGGAGTTATCTAAGTTAGTCTATATATACATAAGAGATTGAGTTGTAATTTCTTATGAAGAATACTGTGAGATTATTCTTATGAGTTGAAGATTAAGCTTTGAATTATTTGCTTCAGATTATTAAAGAAAGAAGTCTTTTATTATTGTGTGTGTGCTTACAGGGACTTGATTTAACAAATTGGTATCAGAGCATTGTTAAATCAAATCAAGATATTAGGTTTGAGAAACTTAAGGGAAGATGGGAGAGCTAGTCCTGACAAAAAAATTAGAGAGAGAGTAGTTCGAGCTCGATTCAATGTCCAATGTTGAACGTCATCAACTACATCATGTGGTCAATGAGAATGAAGCTAACCTTAAAAGTACACAAGGTTTGGGAGGCTGTCGAAGGAAGCAAAGATGAGGAAAATAATGTTTTGGCAAAGGCACTTCTCTTCCAAAGTATACCGGAAACTCTTATCTTACAAGTAGGGGATCTCGAAACTTCACAAGAGGTATGAGAAGCAGTAAAATCTCGATACTTGGGGGTGGAGAGAGTAATAGAAGCTAGGTGATAAACACTAACAGTTGAGTTTGATAGATTAAGGATGAAGGAGACGGAAACTATTGATGTTTTGGTAGGAAAAATCTCCGAGTTATCATCAAAATCAGCTGCTCTAGGAGAAACCATTGCCGAACCAAAACTTGTGAAGAAAATTCTTGATAGTCTTCCACGAAGAAAGTATATACATATCATCGCTGCCCTTGAACAAGTCTTAGACTTAAAGAACACAAGTTTCAAGGATATAGTTAGAAGGTTAAAAACCTATGAGGAAAGGATTCGTGAAGAGGTGCAAGAAGATGACCATGGAAAACTTTTATATACTAATGATGACCAACAAGACAATGGTGGACGTGGTAGAGGTAGAAGTCAAGGTAGTCGTGGTCGAGGGAGAGGGAAAAACTATGGTGAAAAGAAGGATTATTCACAAATAATCTGTTGGCGTTGTGATAAGAAAGGCCATTTTGCTTCCAAGTGTCCCGATAGGCTTCTCAAGTTTCAAGAGGCATATGAAGATACAGAAGATGGGGAAGACACTCACGAGAAAGAAGAGTTGATGGTACAAGAAGTTGTCTTCCTTAACGAGAAGAATGTAGAACCAAAGAATTATGAGAATTCCTTGGTGGAAGATAATATTTGGTATTTAGATAATGGAGCTAGTAACCATATGACTGGATGTCGAGATTATTTTCAAAGTCTTGATAAGAAAGTTATTGGAAAAGCAAGGTTTGAAGATGATTCGAGAGTAGATATTAGCGGAAAGGTTCGATTGTTTTCGAGACTAAGGAAGGAAGCAACCTATTCTTAAGGATATCAACTACATACCGGATTTGAGGAGTAATATCATGAGTCTTGGTCAAGCTACTTAGGTTGGATGTGATGTTCACATGAAAGGGGAGACCTTGAAGATGCTAGACAAGGAAGGAAACTTAACGTTAATAGCAACAGGATCCAAAAACAGATTGTATAAGGCCCGAATGGAGGTAAAATCATCGAGCTGTTTTCAAACAATTCATCTTAGTGAACCAAATAAATGGCATGCACAATTAGGACACCTTAACAATGAGATTACGAGGACTATTATAAACAAGTCCATGGTAAAAGGTTTGCCGAAAATAAAAATTGAGAAAGAAACTTATGGATCATGTTTGCTTGGGAAACAAGCAAGATGAAAGTTTTCTAAGTCAACTTCTTTTCAAGCCAAGGAAAGATTGGAGCTTATTAATTAAGTTCAAGACACAAAAGAGGAGTTCAAGATTAAGGGGGAGATTGTTAACTTTATCATGAAGACTCAAGAAGCTTAAGGAGCACGATTTAACATATTTCGGAGTTATCTAAATATGTTAAGATAAAAGATTTAGGAGAATACTTTTAGGAGCTTATCCCAAAAAGTATTTTCTATTTGTTTTAGACTTAGGAGTTATCTAAGTTAGTCTATATATACATAAGAGATTGAGTTGTAATTTCTTATGAAGAATACTGTGAGATTATTCTTATGAGTTGAAGATTAAGCTTTGAATTATTTGCTTCAGATTATTAAAGAAAGAAGTCTTTTATTATTGTGTGTGTGCTTACAGGGACTTGATTTAACAAATTGGTATCAGAGCATTGGTAAATCAAATCAAGATATTAGGTTTGAGAAACTGAAGGGAAGAAGGGAGAGCTAGTCCTGACAAAAAAACATAGAGAGAGTAGTTCGAGCTCGATTCAATGTCCAATGTTGAACGTCATCAACTACACCATGTGGTCAATGAGAATGAAGCTAACCTTAAAAGTACACAAGGTTTGGGAGGCTGTCGAAGGAAGCAAAGATGAGGAAAATAATATTTTGGCAAAGGCACTTCTCTTCCAAAGTATACCGGAAACTCTTATCTTACAAGTAGGGGATCTCGAAACTTCACAAGAGGTATGAGAAGCAGTAAAATCTCGATACTTGGGGGCGGAGAGAGTAATAGAAGCTAGGTGATAAACACTAACAGTTGAGTTTGATAGATTAAGGATGAAGGAGACGGAAACTATTGATGTTTTGGTAGGAAAAATCTCGGAGTTATCATCAAAATCAGCTGCTCTAGGAGAAACCATTGCCGAACCAAAACTTGTGAAGAAAATTCTTGATAGTCTTCCACGAAGAAAGTATATACATATCATCGCTGCCCTTGAACAAGTCTTAGACTTAAAGAACAGAAGTTTCAAGGATATAGTTAGAAGGTTAAAACCCTATGAGGAAAGGTTCGTGAAGAGGTGCAAGAAGATGACCAAGGAAAACTTTTATATACTAATGATGACCAACAAGACAATGGTGGACGTGGTAGAGGTAGAAGTCAAGGTAGTCGGGGTCGAGGAAGAGGGAAAAACTATGGTGAAAAGAAGGATTATTCACAAATAATCTGTTGGGGTTGTGATAAGAAAGGCCATTTTGCTTCCAAGTGTCCCGATAGGCTTCTCAAGTTTCAAGAGGCATATGAAGATACAGAAGATGGGGAAGACACTCACGAGAAAGAAGAGTTGATGGTACAAGAAGTTGTCTTCCTTAACGAGAAGAATGTAGAACCAAAGAATTATGAGAATTCCTTGGTGGAAGATAATATTTGGTATTTAGATAATGGAGCTAGTAACCATATGACTGGATGTCGAGATTATTTTCAAAGTCTTGATAAGAAAGTTATTGGAAAAGCAAGGTTTGAAGATGATTCGAGAGTAGATATTAGCGGAAAGGTTCGATTGTTTTCGAGACTAAGGAAGGAAGCAACATATTCTTAAGGATATCAACTACATACCGGATTTGAGGAGTAATATCATGAGTCTTGGTCAAGCTACTTAGGTTGGATGTGATGTTCACATGAAAGGGGAGACCTTGAATATGCTAGACAAGGAAGGAAACT
Source organism: Lepidium sativum (assembly GCA_023374145.1). NCBI lineage: Eukaryota > Viridiplantae > Streptophyta > Magnoliopsida > Brassicales > Brassicaceae > Lepidium > Lepidium sativum. The sequence continues at coordinate 4,065 of JAKUCM010002755.1, read as the reverse complement.
TAACGTTAATAGCAACAGGATCCAAAAACAGATTGTATAAGGCCCGAATGGAGGTAAAATCATCGAGCTGTTTTCAAACAATTCATCTTAGTGAACCAAATCAATGGCATGCACAATTAGGACACCTTAACAATGAGATTACGAGGACTATTATAAACAAGTCCATTGTAAAAGGTTTGCCGAAAATAAACATTGAGAAAGAAACTTATGGATCATGTTTGCTTGGGAAACAAGCAAGATGAAAGTTTTCTAAGTCAACTTCTTTTCAAGCCAAGGAAAGATTTGAGTTTATTAATTAAGTTCAAGACACAAAAGAGGAGTTCAAGATTAAGGGGGAGAATGTTAACTTTATCATGAAGACTAAAGAAGCTTAAGGAGCACCATTTAACATATTTCGGAGTTATCTAAATATGTTAAGATAAAAGATTTAGGAGAATACTTTTAGGAGCTTATCCCAAAAAGTATTTTCTATTTGTTTTAGACTTAGGAGTTATCTAAGTTAGTCTATATATACATAAGAGATTGAGTTGTAATTTCTTATGAAGAATACTGTGAGATTATTCTTATGAGTTGAAGATTAAGCTTTGAATTATTTGCTTCAGATTATTAAAGAAAGAAGTCTTTTATTATTGTGTGTGTGCTTACAGGGACTTGATTTAACAAATTGGTATCAGAGCATTGGTAAATCAAATCAAGATATTAGGTTTGAGAAACTGAAGGGAAGAAGGGAGAGCTAGTCCTGAACAAAAAAACAGAGAGAGAGTAGTTCGAGCTCGATTCAATGTCCAATGTTGAACGTCATCAACTACACCATGTGGTCAATGAGAATGAAGCTAACCTTAAAAGTACACAAGGTTTGGGAGGCTGTCGAAGGAAGCAAAGATGAGGAAAATAATATTTTGGCAACGGCACTTCTCTTCCAAAGTATACCGGAAACTCTTATCTTACAAGTAGGGGATCTCGAAACTTCACAAGAGGTATGAGAAGCAGTAAAATCTCGATACTTGGGGGCGGAGAGAGTAATAGAAGCTAGGTGATAAACACTAACAGTTGAGTTTGGTAGATTAAGGATGAAGGAGACTGAAACTATTGATGTTTTGGTAGGAAAAATCTTGGAGTTATCATCAAAATCAGCTGCTCTAGGACAAACCATTGCCGAACCAAAACTTGTGAAGAAAATTCTTGATAGTCTTCCACGAAGAAAGTAAATACATATCATCGCTGCCCTTGAACAAGTCTTAGACTTAAAGAACAGAAGTTTCAAGGATATAGTTAGAAGGTTAAAAACCTATGAGGAAAGGTTCGTGAAGAGGTGCAAGAAGATGACCAAGGAAAACTTTTATATACTAATGATGACCAACAAGACAATGGTGGACGTGGTAGAGGTAGAAGTCAAGGTAGTCGGGGTCGAGGAAGAGGGAAAAACTATGGTGAAAAGAAGGATTAGTCACAAATAATCTGTTGGCGTTGTGATAAGAAAGGCCATTTTGCTTCCAAGTGTTCCGATAGGCTTCTCAAGTTTCAAGTGGCATATGAAGATACAGAAGATGGGGAAGACACTCACGAGAAAGAAGAGTTGATGGTACAAGAAGTTGTCTTCCTTAACGAGAAGAATGTAGAACCAAAGAATTATGAGAATTCCTTGGTGGAAGATAATATTTGGTATTTAGATAATGGAGCTAGTAACCATATGACTGGATGTCGAGATTATTTTCAAAGTCTTGATAAGAAAGTTATTGGAAAAGCAAGGTTTGAAGATGATTCGAGAGTAGATATTAGCGGAAAGGTTCGATTGTTTTCGAGACTAAGGAAGGAAGCAACATATTCTTAAGGATATCAACTACATACCGGATTTGAGGAGTAATATCATGAGTCTTGGTCAAGCTACTTAGGTTGGATGTGATGTTCACATGAAAGGGGAGACCTTGAAGATGCTAGACAAGGAAGGAAACTTAACGTTAATAGCAACAGGATCCAAAAACAAATTGTATAAGGCCCGAATGGAGGTAAAATCATCGAGCTGTTTTCAAACAATTCATCTTAGTGAACCAAATCAATGGCATGCACAATTAGGACACCTTAACAATGAGATTACGAGGACTATTATAAACAAGTCCATGGTAAAAGGTTTGCCGAAAATAAAAATTGAGAAAGAAACTTATGGATCATGTTTGCTTGGGAAACAAGCAAGATGAAAGTTTTCTAAGTCAACTTCTTTTCAAGCCAAGGAAAGATTGGAGCTTATTAATTAAGTTCAAGACACAAAAGAGGAGTTCAAGATTAAGGGGGAGAATGTTAACTTTATCATGAAGACTCAAGAAGCTTAAGGAGCACCATTTAACATATTTCGGAGTTATCTAAATATGTTAAGATAAAAGATTTAGGAGAATACTTTTAGGAGCTTATCCCAAAAAGTATTTTCTATTTGTTTTAGACTTAGGAGTTATCTAAGTTAGTCTATATATACATAAGAGATTGAGTTGTAATTTCTTATGAAGAATACTGTGAGATTATTCTTATGAGTTGAAGATTAAGCTTTGAATTATTTGCTTCAGATTATTAAAGAAAGAAGTCTTTTATTATTGTGTGTGTGCTTACAGGGACTTGATTTAACAAATTGGTATCAGAGCATTGGTAAATCAAATCAAGATATTAGGTTTGAGAAACTGAAGGGAAGAAGGGAGAGCTAGTCCTGACAAAAAAACAGAGAGAGAGTAGTTCGAGCTCGATTCAATGTCCAATGTTGAACGTCATCAACTACACCATGTGGTCAATGAGAATGAAGCTAACCTTAAAAGTACACAAGGTTTGGGAGGCTGTCGAAGGAAGCAAAGATGAGGAAAATAATATTTTGGCAAAGGCACTTCTCTTCCAAAGTATACCGGAAACTCTTATCTTACAAGTAGGGGATCTCGAAACTTCACAAGAGGTATGAGAAGCAGTAAAATCTCGATACTTGGGGGCGGAGAGAGTAATAGAAGCTAGGTGATAAACACTAACAGTTGAGTTTGATAGATTAAGGATGAAGGAGACTGAAACTATTGATGTTTTGGTAGGAAAAATCTCGGAGTTATCATCAAAATCAGCTGCTCTAGGAGAAACCATTGCCGAACCAAAACTTGTGCAGAAAATTCTTGATAGTCTTCCACGAAGAAAGTATATACATATCATCGCTGCCCTTGAACAAGTCTTAGACTTAAAGAACAGAAGTTTCAAGGATATAGTTAGAAGTTTAAAAACCTATGAGGAAAGGTTCGTGAAGAGGTGCAAGAAGATGACCAAGGAAAACTTTTATATACTAATGATGACCAACAAGACAATGGTGGACGTGGTAGAGGTAGAAGTCAAGGTAGTCGGGGTCGAGGAAGAGGGAAAAACTATGGTGAAAAGAAGGATTAGTCACAAATAATCTGTTGGCGTTGTGATAAGAAAGGCCATTTTGCTTCCAAGTGTCCCGATAGGCTTCTCAAGTTTCAAGAGGCATATGAAGATACAGAAGATGGGGAAGACACTCACGACAAAAGAGGAGTTGATGGTACAAGAAGTTGTCTTCCTTAACGAGAAGAATGTAGAACAAAAGAATTATGAGAATTCCTTGGTGGAAGATAATATTTGGTATTTAGATAATGGAGCTAGTAACCATATGACTGGATGTCGAGATTACTTTCAAAGTCTTGATGAGAAAGTTATTGGAAAAGCAAGGTTTGAAGATGATTCGAGAGTAGATATTAGCGGAAAGGTTCGATTGTTTTCGAGACTAAGGAAGGAAGCAACATATTCTTAAGGATATCAACTACATACCGGATTTGAGGAGTAATATCATGAGTCTTGGTCAAGCTACTTAGGTTGGATGTGATGTTCACATGAAAGGGGAGACCTTGAAGATGCTAGACAAGGAAGGAAACTTAACGTTAATAGCAACAGGATCCAAAAACAGATTGTATAAGGCCCGAATGGAGGTAAAATCATCGAGCTGTTTTCAAACAATTCATCTTAGTGAACCAAATAAATGGCATGCACAATTAGGACACCTTAACAATGAGATTACGAGGACTATTATAAACA
>JAKUCM010002754.1:0-62047 GCA_023374145.1 Lepidium sativum | reverse complement strand
AACCTCTAAAAGTGTCAATTAAAGCACTCGACTCCTCTTCCTTCTGTTTTTTCTTTCTATTGACTTCCACCACATCCTTCAAGGTAGTGGAGTCATCCATCTTTAGGGGAAACTTTGTGCTCAGGATCGCCTTCTATGTATACACCACGATTCAAAACAGGTTCAGGAGTTCGATGTGGTGAAGTTGTCTGACCTCCACCCTCATCTTCATCCTCATCATTTTTGTGCTCCAAGGTATAACAACAGGTTGCGCCCTCTTCTCCTCTATCCTAAGAATCCTCTCAAGTATGGTTGTATTGTCTGAGGTGTTACGCTCCAACCTAAAAACACGGTTAGAGAACATGTACATGTTTGCCCTGCTCTCCAACCTGTTCTCCTCCAAACGCAACAAACGATCAACAAACACATTGTGATCGTGTCTCATCCATTCAAAGGCTTTGGTTAAACCTCTAAAAGTGTCAATTAAAGCACTCGACTCCTCTTCCTTCTGTTTTTTCTTTCTATTGACTCTCACCACATCCTTCAAGGTAGTGGAGTCATCCATCTCTTTCTCTTTCGCCTTATGTTTGACCATATCCTTCTGTTTTATCTTCTCTTTCACTTTCTTCACCGCCTCAATTGAATGAGCACTACGCTTGCTCATCCTCTCCTCAACATAAGCATTTTCCTTCTTCTTATTACATATGTCACAGATGGATTCATCTAGATTGAAGACAAGTATGTCTCCAAGTAGGGTGTCCACTTTCGGATTTATAATATCGTCTGGCCAAAGAGGCATTATCTCCAGAGGCTTTGTAGTCAGCTACATTAGACGTACCTAGTAGACGAGAAGATGTAACTTTATTAAACATAAATTAACTCTACTAAACCAGCAATCAACTCTACTAAACTGAACTCTACTACAAATAAATAAACTATACTACACATATATAAACTCTACTATACAAAATTGAACTTTGTTACTTTAGAATAAACTATACTAATACATTAATTGTACTATATATAAACAAACTCTACTATATTCAGTTGAACTCTACTACACCAAAATAAAATCTACTAATCGACTCTAACAATCACCTAAACCAACTCTACTACAAAAGCAATATACCTTTCCATCATGCGTGTTTTGTTGCTTCAACTTCACAATTTCTTTGGTTTCAGTGGCTTATTTCTTGATTGGTCTCCATCGTAGAATGGAAACGTCACCTTCTCTTTGATCCCCAAATATTTCAGTTAATATGGAGACTCAAATGCCCATATAAGAATTGAGTGCATAAACCCATGTAGAGTGTAAGTGCCTTTTTGTAGGATGCACTTTTGATCGATTTCATCATTTCCTGAAACGTTACTCTTCCTGATGGATGCCTCTCGAACTTCTCAAGATCTGAAACGAACTTAGCATAACTAGAAAGAATCCTACTATATACATGACAACCATAAATTCCAACATGCAAAACCACTAGCAAGCCAACCATCTTCCTCTTCTCGAAAGACCAACCTCTACATCTCTGCAACACTTCTTTCAACTCTACCCATGTAGGGCCTTCACCAACCCCTAAACCCATTTCTTCCTAAAGAACATCTGCCACATTAGAAGACTCATCGAAGTTACCGCAATTAAGCTGCGTTATTTCCATAAAATCGTGCAGAGAAAACCTCGTAGGCCGAGACCCAAGCAACACCCACATCTCATACTTCTTTTTCATCTGTAGTTGATGCATCAACAAATATTGTACATGCATTCCTGTAAATGTGTAGTCGGAGTCTACGAGCTTCAAAAACATACCTAGGCAAGATATCTCCTTTATGTCTACGTATGCATCCTCACCAATACCCTTGATCATATTACTAATGTTTTTAAGATTGCAGTAGCGGTTAACACTTTGGTTCTTCATCACCTGAAGACCGTGTTTGAAAAGATTCTTTGGGTACTTCTTCTCAAACAAACGATAAATATTAAAAATCCAACTCTACTATACACAAATAAACTCTACTACACTGCAACATATATCCACCAAAATCATCGTAAACTTCAATCTGACTCTACTAAGCTTGCCTCTAATTCTACCAAACTTGCCCCTAACTCTACCAAACATAACTCTATCAACTCTACTATAATATAACATAACTCTACTAAATGATAATCAAATCTACTACACAGAAGCCAACTATACTACACATTTATCAACTACACCAGACTTCGCTTTAACTCTATTAAACTTAACCATGACACGACACTACAACCTACCTCTACCAAACGTTAGATTAACTCTATTACACTTAGCCTATCTCTGCCACACTTCATCCTAACTCTATTAATCAAAACCTTCATAACAAATAATGAACTATATCACATTGGCTCAGACCCAGGACAAACTCTACTTTACAAACACACAAGAAGAATATGAAGAATAAAAACTCAAATGTCACGAAATCGACAAACCCAAATGTTGCGAAAACGACAAACCCAAAAGAAGAAACATACTTTGTATAAAGAAGACGGCAACGAAGACGACGAGTAAGAAGAAGAAAAATAAGAAGACAATAACTAAGAAGACGAGGAGTAAGAAAACAGTAAGACGAAAAAGAAGAGAATGAAATGAAAATAAATAATCAACAATGGTTAGGTTTCTTTTGTTTAACCAAAGAAGACAAAAGAAGAAGAAGAAAGTTACGCGCTTTTTTTGTTTAAAGAGTGTAATCGTAATTACACCCTTTACTCTTTTTTCTTTTTGAACAAAAACTATTAATGTAAATAGATCAATTTCTTATTCAATTTCATTCTTTTATTTGGTAAGTTCAAAATAAGCATAATACAATACAGCTATGTTAATCATACACGATCAAGGGTTAATTAATAGATCCAACGATCGTACCAAATAATACTAATTTAATTGTGATACATTTCCCCAAATGATTAAAATTAATTACTTATTCCAACTATCTCCCCTTCTATAAAATAATAATCAGAGATTAACTCATTTCAAGTTTCTCAGTATAACAAACTATCAAAAAAATCTCTGCTTTTCTCCTTTAATCTCAAGAAAGCTAAGAGTTATGGTGAGGGTCTTTCTTCTCTACAACCTCATTTACTCCTTCCTTCTTTGTTTGGTCCCTAAGAAACTTAGAGTTCTCTTCCCTCCTTCTTGGCACATCGACGACAAGAACAGACCACCGTCTGAATCTGAATCTCCAGCGAGTTCAGATCCAGTAGATCTAAAACGAGTGTTTCAGATGTTTGACAAGAACGTAGATGGACACATTACAAAAGAAGAGCTTAATGATTCCTTAGAGAATCTAGGAATCTTCATGCCAGACAAAGATCTGATCCAAATGATGCAGAAGATGGATGCAAATGGAGATGGATGTGTAGACATAAATGAGTTTGAGTCTCTTTACTGTTCGATTGTTGAGGAAAAGGAGGAAGATGATATGAGAGATGCGTTCAATGTGTTTGATCAAGATGGTGATGGGTTTATTACTGTTGAGGAGTTGGAATCTGTAATGGCTTCCTTGGGACTTAAGCAAGGTAAAACTTTGAAGTGTTGTCAAGAGATAATTATGCAAGTTGATGAAGATGGAGATGGTAGAGTCGATTACAGAGAGTTTCTTCAGTTGATGAAGAATGGTGGTTTTGGCCAAAGATCATGATTTATTTTATCTTTATCTTTTTTGGATTTGAGTTTTGATCAAGTGATTGGTTGATCTACACTTTCTGTAAATAGTTCTGGTGCTTCTGACTTGATTAAAAAATAATCATATAAAAGAATCTTTTGCAACGTGATTTGCTTATTATATGATTTGCTCAGAATCATGATAATTACATTTCAATATTAATGATGATACTTGTTGCTTTATGACACAGCCTTCCTCATATATTGTCAGATTCATCCAACTATGCTTAGCTTTCATGGTGGAAACTGCGATCTGCAATTCTTCTATGTCTGTTTTTGTAACCTAGTGAGCCGTAATGTTTACACAATCGTCATAAAAGTATGCAATCTTACCCGAACCCGGAAAACCAAACCAAATCCGAAAATGTCTTGTGATTGAACCAAAAATAGAAAAACTAACCTGTTTTGACTTTTGCATGTAATCTTGCCAAAACCTGGATATTGTGTCAGGCATTGTACTTTCATATTGTAGAAGATCTGAAGTCAGTTGATGGCTGACGTGAAACTCAAGCAAGATTAAACCCTAGAGATATGATCACGCAAGTGGATGCAGGTGCACATAAAGACATTACAGGGAGCTTTAGGAGTAGATTATCAAAGCTGATTCGGGTCTTAGCTTTCTGGTTTATGATCTTGGTTTTTTTTCTAAGTTATAGTATAGAGCTTACTGGTTTGGACCAGTAGGAGGATCTCCATGAAAAAAAACGATTTAATTACAGAAGATCTTGATAGAGAGTAAAATCCTTCACTTTATGTACACTTGACTATGCCTATGCATCATCCGAACCAAATCAATGAACACACGAAGGATAAAAAGGCCAAAACTTTCTTTAAGACATTTGCAAGATTTTCTGTTTCGACAAGAAAAACAAAACTTTATTATAAGAGAGAAAATGGAGAAATAAGAAAAGAAGATCTATCTCCTAAATCAATATGCTGAAGAATAAACAAGGAAAAAACAGAGACCAAAAGACTATACTTGGTGGTTCTGTTGATGATCTCTCTGTTCCAGATTCCTCACATTGTCTACTATGTGTTGGATTCTTTTAGAAAGGCTTTCATTGTGCTCTTCAATATGTTCAAAGAGCATCTCCAGATGCCTTTTGTAAGTAGCCGCTTTCTTTTTCTCTGCTGCTAGCTGCTGCATCAGTTCTTGAATTTTGTAGTGTTCATTCTGCAATGAGGAGAGCCAATTTTTAGAATTCTAGTCTTTTGCCATACCAAATGAGATAGAAGCAAAACCAAAATCAAACCAGCACAGGAAAGATAGAGCAACTAATTTGGAACCAGTACCACAGCAGTAAAATAAACTGCTGACCAAGAAACACCAAACAAATAATTATGCAATGGCTTAATATAAAAATCTAGACTATTGGTTCCACCAAAAGATTTGCAATCATCCACCTCGATTCCTGAAATAAAGAAAAGAGCAACAACTCACCGGATATTGATCATAAATGCAACCCCTTCGAACCCTTCCAGGCATCAAAGGATGGTTATGATCCTTGACAAACTTTGTGATAACCCATTTACCAGAATTCTCTTTTCTAATCAAGATCATTGCTCTACATCCAACCCTTGTTTCAGCTCTTTGTCTAATAACCTTGTCCCGTTTGCTAGGCAACCTGTAACCTTCCTTGTTACAAACAAGTTGCCTGCCAATGGGTGATCCATCATGCCTTGACCGAGACAGTTTACTTACACGGATGATGAATCCTACTTTTGTAGCATAAGCATTATAAAATCCATGTGCGGCTGCTTCTGATTCAAACTCCTGCCCAACATAAGGCTCCTCTGCCATATCTGAAACTGCAAGAGGTATAGAATTTGGATCCACCTTCTCATCTTGTTCAATCATTGCTTGACCAGAGTTTTCACCCATTTCATTATGGTTCTCATCATCTTGCTCAATCATTGCCTGACCAGAGCTTTCCCCCATTTCATTATGGTTCTCGACTGCTGTAATCTCAAGCTCGACTGGAATCCCCATCATCATCCCAGCAGTTACACCATTATCAATCCTGAAATCCACTGTAATTCAAAAGAGATTAGTAACAGCAATTTCACAAATCAAGTATCGACCAAGAAGAGCTACAAGTTATTACAAAATCATATACATAGAAAGCCTCTAGTTCTCTCGAACTTCATCGACATGGATGGCTATCACCCAAAATTTCTTCCCTTCTCAACTGTGAAGTCCATTATCCAATTTAAGAAATGAGAACACAGTAGAAACACAAATGCATTCAAAACCCTCCAATCCCCATAACAATACAAGACTACGCACACCTACTTCAACATTCAACAAGGGATTATATAAATCATCATATCGGGTTTCGGAAAGTATTGGAAAGTTCAACATGTCCAACTTCTCCGTCTCATTCTCTCTCAGAGACTAAGCGACTCAATCGATAAGTATAAATAAGGAAAATCTCAAATCCGAAATAACGGTGGAGGAATAGAGAATCTTACTGTAAAGATTTTCCGGCAGATTTAGGTCGGAGACGACGATCGATTTAGGTTTTCGAGAAGGTGCTGGTTCAGGGTATGGATTGCAGGGACGCAGTAACCTATGACGTGTCTAGAGATGATTGGGTCAACAGTAGATCTAAGTCAACTCACCATTCATCTAAAGCTTTGGGTTTATCGACTCTATGGTTCGTCCGGTGCGCTTCGCCTCGTATGATAATTCCTCGTTTTTATTTTCCTTTCTACGTTTTTTCTTTTTACAGCATAATTCTTTCTCGCCGACCCACGAACCCGTTACTTTTGATAAATTTACGATCGACCCCTACGTTATCTTAATTTACATAATTACCCTTAAATTTACTACCCTTGGTTCTCTCGTGTTAACCGGAACGGTTCAGCTGGTTCGATTGTCAGTTCGTATCACTGCTAACTGATAATAACTTTTTTAAATTGCAATTAACAACATGATTACCAACTAATCATTGTGTAGTATTGCTGACTATCATACTTTGATGAATAACACTAACAAAAATTTATGATTTCTTTTATATAATAATTTATTTATAACTTAACCACTTGATTTATATTAACAAAATTTTGAATTAAGAAAACTTTGAAAAAAATACTATCTTAAATAGTATGTTATCGAAATGAATAGTATCTTATCAAAACATTAAATCCACACAAAAAAGCTTAATAAACTAGGATAATTAATAGATATATTTGGGAAATAAAAAATTAATACACACTGCAAATCTATATTTTCCGATTTCATAGAAATGAAAATATCCACTAAAATGGATGTATGGTTTCTTTCATATAAAAGAATTGATAATATCTTATATATTAACAGAGATATTATTATTTTAACCATATTATAAATTTTAGAATGAAAATTAACCCACCATTTATAAAAAAATTTAAAATAATTTTAAAATAAAATTCATCACAAAATTTTATATTAAATTTATAAATATTTAACAGAAAATTTTTAAAAAAAAATTAACAAAAAAGTATCTCTTATATATTCGAATATTAATTTGGTTATAAATAAACATAAACAATATAATACTTTAATGTGATTGATGTTCAACTTTTCAAAACTCTATTATAGTATCTGATACAGTTCATGGCTAATAATAAAATGATGGTTTGGCGTAAGAAAAAAAAATAGTATAATATCTCAATCATAGATACTAATTCATATACACAATTTAAAATATATAAAATAACTGATTTTTATTTTGAAAATGTTATAAAATAGAAATAAGATAGGTTTTATTAAAATTTTATATAAATATTCAAAATTTTAAATAAAAAAAATTAAAAATTTAATACAAAAATATATTTGTTACAAATTCGGTTATTGATTTAGTTTTGATTTGGGTTTAGATTTGATTTTCCAAATACATAGTTTATGACACATTCTTCTATTTTGTTGCGTTTGTATGTTGTTTATTTTAATATAAAACTAATTCAGATATCTTAATTTTTGGATAGAAATTAGTTTGGTATAGATTGAGTTTGAGTTTTTTATATTTTTCAAACAAAAATTCAAAATTAAAAACATTTAATAGAAAAACTTTCAAATTTTGGTTCTTGATTTGATTTAGATTCGAAATCAGATTTAATTTTTTAAATATATAAATTTAGGATCCAGTAGATATTTGGTCGAGTTAGTTTCCAATTCTATTATTCTAGTTCGGGTTGGTTTTTTTTGGTTCTCTTGAACATCTCAAAAACAATATTCTAAATATCAGTAAATAACTAAAAAACAAATAAAGACGGAGTTTGAAAAAAAATTCAAATCCCATACTATAATCCTAATTTACTTATAATTTAAATACATGACCAAATATTATCTTAACAAAACTTTGAATTAAAAAAATACTTTAAAAATGAATTTTATCGTAGTGGTGTTTTATGATATTATGATAAACTGGTTTTTTGTGATAAACTGTTTTTTCTATGATAAACTGTTTTGTGATAAACTGCTTTGAATTATGATAAACTGTTTTCTTCTGTCATCCATTCCACATAAAGGCTGATCTCCTTACTGCACAAGATCTGAACAGTTATTTAGATTTAGTGTAATTTGATCACATGTCATGAATAATGTTAACCTAGATTTGTGATATTTTATATAAAATATTTTTTTTTTTAATTATTTGATCAAATATTATTTTTGAATTAGAAGTTATTTTTGAAAATAAATATTATCTTTAACAGGTGCTGCAAGTGGCATTTAACCTAGTGGCAGGTGGTAAGTACACAAGAGGCATGCACACTTACATATTCTGGGATCGAGTCCCCCCGCTTGCATTTGCAAGAACTTGGCTAATGGGCCGGCCATTTGTGATCCAATGTTGATAAAAAAAAAAAAAAAAAAAACTGCAATTGAAAAAAACAATAAATAAGAGATAGTTGAGTAAAAAATCAAAGCTTTTTTCCATTCAAATTTTTTTTTGTGAGTTCAGAACCATCTTTTTCTTTTAGTGTTTTTGGTCTATCTGAAAAGAAAGTTTTACAGTAATTTTTCATGGTCATGTATTATCTTGTACGGTGGAATCCTTTAACCCTCGATTGGTGATAATTGTGGTCAGATTTCTCAAAGATGTCAATTGCAATTGATCGAAAAATGATGGCCCTAAAGAAGAAGAAGAAGAACCATTTTCAATTCCAAATCTTCCAAAATTTTGTTCGAGTGAAATAAATCATTTAAGTATCCTTGGTTGAATTTTAAACCCAGAAACTCAGAAGATGTCTAGTCTTATTCTAGATATGCTAAAGAAATGGCAAAAACAGGGCAAGGTGCAAGGTGCCGTGTTATCAAAGGAACGATTTCAATTTATCTTCAAAAATGAACATAATCTCGTCGAGGTTTCAGAGAAGGGTGTCAGTCATACAATGAGTGGAATTTAACAACAAATAGGTGGGTAAAAAATCAACCTCCATATTATCTTCAGTTTATTGAAGTCTGGGTCCAGATCTAGAATATTCTGATGAATTATTATGTTGTTACCACCATTACAATTATTGTTGAGCTTTAAAAACAAGTTGTGGAGGTTCCTGACACATCAAAAGCTTAGACAAGGGAGTTTGTTAGGGTTAAATCAATATGCATGTTATTAAACCCTTAAGGAAATCGAAAGTTATAAAATTTTGAAATGAGGAAAAGGTGAAAGTGAGCTTCAACTATGAACGCATCCAAACGAGATGTTTCCAATGCCAAAGTTTGAACCATGAAGCAACTTTGTGCTCGCTACTGATAGCTGAGAGAAAGGAATATGCGAGACTCTATAGAGTAAAAATTAAGCAGAATTGGAGGAGAAAAATCTGATTCTAAAACCGTTATATCCTCTTTATGATGTTTTAACAGAGTAACAAGTTGGAGTGAACACAGTAATGGGACGCTTCAAGACTTCTATAGAGGTTTTAGAGGAAATGAGGATGTATCTTAGCTCTTCGTCTGACACAGATCTATCAGTGAGAATATCGAGTGAAATCATCGGTAGCGGCTACTAAGAAAGACCAATAACTAGGAAGATTTCTCTCCGTCTCGAGGCTCCTCATGTTGTTATATCAGATCTAAATAAAGGTAAAGGGATTCTTTTTTATTACTCAGCGAAGGATTAGCATGTAGGGATCTCAAAAACCTCATCTTCATATAAAAAGCTTATTTCTGATGTTATAGTTATTGACAAAGTCGTCAATTTAGCCCCTGAATAGCGTGTTTTTCAAGGGCTTCAAGAGAATCAAGTCCTTATCTTTTCAACAATTGAAAGGAAGATTTCTTAAGAGAGGATAATAGAAGGAAAGGACTGTAAATCGGATCCAATGTTGAGATGGTTAAAGCTCCGTAAGAAACCTCCTCCTTTTAAGAGTTTCAAAGCCAAAAAATGACAAGGTTAAGGACTCTCTTCTCCCTACAATTACAAATGATGTTCATCTAGTTCGACTGGTGAAGTGAAAAAGGCAACAATGAAGAAGGAATGGAAGGTAATAACTCAAAGAAAGCAAAACCATTGGTTGTTCTGAGTGAGGGACAACCAGATCAAGTATGATTATCCTCTCTTAGAATTGTCAAGGCTTGGGACAGTCCCAAGACTTGACAATTCAGCGACTAAAGGAGATGCGTCAAAAACATTTGCAAGAAGCCTTATATTTAATGGAAACGAAGCATAATAGTAATGTATTAAGGGATTTTAAAGTTTGGATGGGTTATGATAAGAGTTATATGGTTGATCCCATCTGGTATAGTGGACTATGGATTTTCTTTATGTGAACAAGAATATTGTAGATTGTCAGATAAACTATGGGAAAGAAAGTTTTTATTTGTCGTGTATATATGGTGCTTCAATCAGTTCAAATAGACCAAAGGTGTGGGAATAACTTACAAGAATTAGAATGGGAAAGAGAAACAATTGGTGTGCTAGGTGATTTTAATGATATTCTCCATCCGGGAGAAAAGGTTGAAGGATCACCAAGGAAGAATTCTCTTTGCAGTTCTTTCTCGGACATGATTAATGCTTACCAACTAACTGAATTAAATGCAACTGGCAATGGTCTAACATGAGGTGGGATGAGAAATAGATGTTGGATACAAAGCAAACTTGACAGAGCCTTTGGAAACAAGGCTTGGCATTCTAGTTTTACATATTCTAATCAAGCATTCCTCCCTAAGCTTGAAAGCGATTATAAACCCGTACTGCTGAGTCTAGTCTCTACTCCACATGAATTCAGAGGCAAGTTTAGGTTTGACAAGAGGTTCATCAACAAACCTCAAGTTAGGGAGGTTGTTTTTCGTGCTTGGAATGATAATGGTCTTTAAAGGTAAAGCTCAAAATCAGAAAAATTAGGTTGTGCATAAAACAACTGAGCCAATGATAGCGACAAAATAATTTAAATTTCAAGCACAAAATTGTGGCTTGTCAAGAAGCTTTGTATAGGGAACAATCCTCCAATCACCCTGCGATAGCTTAGCTAAGGAAATTAAAGATAGACTTGGCAGATGCTTATAAAGAATAAGAGTTGTTTAGAGCCAAAAAAAAGTAGGGGAAACGGTTAAAAGAAGGAGATGAGAAAATGACATTTTTTCACGCTTCTGTGGCAGCAAACAGAAAAAAAAGACATTGAAAATTGGTGGATGATAATGGTTTTACTTAGTATGCAGAAGCATCAAAAGGTGATGTGGCGGTGAAGTATTTCACAGAGTTGTTTTCCTCTTCACAACCACAAAACTCGGATGATATTTTCTCTTACTTCCAACCAAAAGTCACAGAACAAATGAATAGATATGTAACTAAGATTGTCTCATCCAAGGAGATAAAAGATGTAGTGTTTTCCATAAATCCAAGTAGTGTGTCGGGGCCGGATGAGATGACCAAATTTTTTTATTAAAGGTATTGGAATGTGGTTGGAGCACAAGCAACATCAGAGATCAAGCTCTTCTTTGAATCAAGTGTGTTTCCAAAAGAATGGAACTTTACTCATCTTTTTCTTTTGACAAAGAAAGAGAACTCTAACCATATGTCATACCTCAGTCCAATTAGTCTTTATTCGGTATTGTTCAAGATAATATCCAAGATAATGGTTAAAAGGCTTAAACTGTGGCTGGCGGAGATTATTTCACCTTCACAATTTGCGTTTGTATCTGAGAGAAAAATTACATATAATATTTTGATTGGCCATGCTCTCAGAACTCATCACAATGTTTCAAAATCCTTGTTAGTTGTCAAGTTGGACATTTCTAAGGCATACGATCGCATCGAGTGGCCCTTCCTCCGAGTTTTGCTCTTGGCGCTTGGTTTTAATGAAAAGTGGGTTGATATGATCATTAACTGTGTTTCATCAATATATTTTTGGTGTTATTCAATGATCAACCCTTTGGTTTAATCAATCTAGGGAGAGGAATCAGACAAAGCGACCCACTTTCGTTATTCTTCTTTGTTTTGTGTATTGAAGCTCTTACACATTTACTTGGCGGAGCAGAATGCAGAGGTTTGATTGAGGGCATCATATTCTCTCGCTCAGGGCCGACATTTCACCATTATCACTCTTTGTTTATGACAGATTGTTCCTCTTCAAAGCCACCTCGGAGCAACCTAATACATTCCACAACATTTTGAATGAGTACAGTTTAATCTCATGGCAAAGGATTAATGTGGATAAGTCAGCTATAACGTTTGGAAAGAATGTAAATCTGCACCTGCAAAGAAGTATTCAACAGAAACTTAGGATTGTTAGCGTTGGTGGAACATAGAACTATTTTGGTCTCCGCGAATGTTTTAGTGGGTCAAAAAAAGATTTATTAGCTTACATTCAAAAAAAGCTAAAGACAAGGATGTCGGGGTGGTTTGCTAGAACACTTTCACAAGGTGGGAAGGAAATTATGCTCAGTGCGGTAGCTCTTGCTCTATCCATACATGTCATGTCATGTTTTAAACTTCCCAAAGCTACAATTATAGTACTAATATTGGCGATGTCTCAAATGAAAATAAGTGAAAAATTCATTGGAAACTATAGGGAAAATGTGTATGCCTAAATGTTTTGGTGGTTTTGGTTTCAAGGATATCACATGATTTAACTAGCCTTACTAGCGAAACCGTTGTAGAGAGTCACTCAATTTCCAGACAGCTTATTATCTCAATTGCTAAAATCCAGATACTTCAAACATGGTAATTTTGAAATAGCTAAGATATATTCAAGACCTTCCTTTGGTTGGAGGAGTATGCTATGGGGGAGGGATCTTTTGATGAGAGGTATGGAGAAGTGAGTGGGCAATGGCAAAAGTTTGAATGTGTGGATGGATAAATGGGTGAAAGATGTTTAGATGAGGCAACCTTATAGGAAACAATGTTTCTTCAATTTGAACCTAAGAGTTGCGAACATCATTGACTCCAACAAAAGAGATTGGAACAGAGACAAGTTGAATGAGATCTTTTCCAAGGGACATTGATCTGATTATTAAACAAAAACCTCTTGTAAATTGTGGGGATTTTTGGGCATGGGAAAGTATCAGCCATGGTGATTTTACTGTGAAGTCTGCATATCAAATGGCTCTAGAAAAAGAAAAATCTCCTATCTTTTTGAAAGCCACGACTCAGCCTTCAACATTTCCGTTGAAAATCCATGTTTGTTCTTTCAAGACACCACCAAAAATTAAAACTTTTATGTGGAAACCATTGAATGAAGTTCTCCCGGTGGTCTGTACATTATTAACAAAAAGCATCATCATTGATCAAAGATGCCAATTATGTAGTTTGGTTGGTGAATTGATCAACCACATATTTTTTGTTTGCACTATGGCGCGACAAGTGTGGGGTTTATCCGGCATTCCAAAACTCCATAATGGTTTTGATAATATTTCCATCTTATCAAACTTCCACTTTATCTTGCAAATGGGAAAAAATGAAATTGTTGACAAAGAGATAAGAAATTCCATACCTTGGATTTTTTGGATCTTATGGAATAACATGAATTTTTTTCTCTTCAAATCCATTAGATTTAATGCAATGGAGAATGTTTCAAAGATAAGGGAAAATTGTCTTCTCTGGTTCTTTGCACAAATAACAACTCAAGTGGAGGTTAATGAAGAATCATGTCTTGACTCCGAACCACAACCGATTTGGTTCCCACCTCCAAGTGGATTGTTAAAATGCAATATTGG
This sequence comes from Lepidium sativum, assembly GCA_023374145.1. Taxonomy (NCBI): domain Eukaryota; kingdom Viridiplantae; phylum Streptophyta; class Magnoliopsida; order Brassicales; family Brassicaceae; genus Lepidium; species Lepidium sativum. The sequence continues at coordinate 48,235 of JAKUCM010002754.1, read as the reverse complement.
TCTGTGATAATGACATGCTCTTCGGTAGGTGGGATTAATTATTGTTATTGACCTCGTGTTTCTATTAACTTTGGCGAAACCTCTGTATGTTTCCGAAAGGTCAAGCTTCTCCCATTTTCTAACATATTTATAACTGAAAAAAGGAATAAAAAGATAGTTGAGTAATAAGAAACTATAACAAGTTACACATTTATATTTTCAAATTTAACAAACAATTAGGATTATATCAGTGTTATAAGAAATTTGATAAAATATCCGAATTAGAATAACTAAACCTGATAAAATATCCAAATAAGTCATAATCTATGTGTCCGAAAAACCAAATCGGAACCAAATCAAGAAACAATTTTTTGCTTATTAGATTTTTCTATTAAATCTTTGTTAGTTTTAATTTTATTTAAAAATATATGAAGTCGAACTCGATCTATAACAAACCGAAACCAATCTGAAAAATAAAAATACTTGAATAAGTCTTAAATCAAGGGAACCAAAAACCTGAATTAAAGGAACCAAACCCGATAAAATACCAGAATAAATCTTAAATCTATGTTCTTGAAAAATTGAATCCAAACCCAAACCATAACCGAATTTGTATCTGATATACTTTTTATAGGTTTTAGTTCTTAGAAGTTTTTTTATTATTTTCTTTAATATGTGTTCATTAAATTTATAGACATGTGCTGATATATTTGAATATTATTTTTGAGATATTGTTTTAGAACCCAAACCGAAATTATCACAAATTATTGGAATTGAAACCGAACATGATAAATCGAATTTTCCATGAAACTTATTAATAATGTATGTTTATTAAAGAATAAAACTAAACCTAAATCTTATTCAATAATTTAAATATTTTAAATCTACGCAATACATAATATCTGGTATATGATTATTTGTTAATATCTAAATAACAATAAACAATGTTTGGTATATGATTTCATTTCACAGGATGTAGTAGCATGATGACTGATAATCATACTATTGTTGTCGAAAAATATTCTACTTCAAAAACAATTTTTAAAATTTTATGTATTAAATATTTATTAATTTGAAATTTTATATAAAATTTGTAACCAAATAAACTTTATACAAAATTTGTAACCAAATAAACTTTATGTATTCTAATGCGTTAATAATATCAATATTCTTAGGCCTATATAAATTACCGTATGATTGAATTTAAAAAAAAAAGACAGAAATAATTTGTATTTTTTTTTTGTTTTCGGTTTATCCTCCACATAATCTACCAAATTTCATAGGATCGAGCAGACAGCAGAGCAGTACATAAGATGATCTTGTTTCTCGATTCACGAAAATGGCATGTGAGTGTTTTTTTTTCTTTCCATGAATAATGACTGATACAGTATAGAAAGTTATCTAATTAACGAAAGAAACAGAATAATATCTTCTAGTTGAATTACAAAATGTTTAAACTTCTATTATCCAAAAGTGGATAAGTCCTTAATAATTAACCTTGAGAAATACGTCATATGGGTCCATGAGCGAGCAAAAAATCTGGTCAAAAGCATTAATTGATTACTAAAAGCACTCTCGTCTCATAATTTGTAAACAACCAATAGAATATCACGATTATTATATATTACCAAACACGTTTCTGTTTTATTACGATATCTGATGCTATTTTAAATGGATAAATCTTTAAAATAAGTAATCAATATCAACTAAAATCTCGTGGATTTGACTAAACCTCTAACCCTAATAGCTCTATTTAAACCCTTTATCCTCGAATCCTTCTTATTATATCCAAAACCTAATCATTTTCACCGTCCGATCAAAACACTCCGATTACAAATGGCTACATCCAACGGCGAGAAAAGCTTGATCGTCAGCTTCGGCGAAATGCTCATTGATTTCGTTCCCACCGTCTCCGGTGTATCACTCGCCGAAGCTCCTGGCTTTATCAAAGCTCCCGGTGGTGCACCAGCCAACGTCGCGATCGCCATTTCTCGTCTCGGTGGTCGCGCTGCTTTCGTTGGAAAACTCGGTGACGATGAGTTTGGTCACATGCTCGCCGGAATTTTGAAACAGAACGGTGTTACAGCCGAAGGAATCAATTTTGATACCGGAGCTAGAACGGCTCTCGCATTCGTGACATTAAGATCCGATGGTGAACGTGAATTCATGTTTTACCGGAACCCTAGTGCCGATATGCTTCTCCGTCCCGATGAGCTAAATCTTGATCTCATCAGATCTGTACGTTATTTCTGATTTTTAATTAATTAAATTGATGGATGCTCGACCTAACGTCAGGGTGAAGTTAGGTTAATGAAGTGCTCTGTTTTGTTGTTGTTTACAGGCTAAGGTGTTTCACTATGGATCAATAAGTTTGATCGTTGAGCCATGTAGATCTGCTCATATGAAAGCTATGGAGGTGGCTAAAGAAGCTGGTGCGTTGCTTTCTTATGACCCAAATTTGAGGTTGCCTCTTTGGCCATCGAAGGAGGAGGCTCAGAAGCAGATTCTTAGCATCTGGGATAAAGCTGAAGTGATCAAAGTCAGTGACGAAGAGCTTATGTTCTTGACTGGTTCTGATAAGGTTGATGATGAGACTGCTTTGTCTCTCTGGCACTCTAATTTGAAACTTCTCTTGGTCACTTTAGGTGATAAGGGTTGTAGATATTACACTAAGGTATGAAGAGTTTTATATCTTGCGGATTTGTTTTTTCTAGTAATGTTACTCAAGCTGTGTTTTTGTTCGTGTTTGATTACAGAGCTTCCGTGGATCTGTTGATCCTTTCCATGTGAATGCAGTGGATACAACTGGTGCTGGTGATTCATATGTTGGTGCCTTGCTTTGCAAGATTGTTGATGACCGTGCCGTGCTTGAGGTTAAAAACCAAATGATTCACATAAGAAATTTCTTCAGTTTCAGCATATTTGCTTCGACTCTTGACTTTGTTTATTCTATTTTTGCAGGACGAAGCTCGCCTGAGAGAAGTGCTTAGGTTTGCAAATGCTTGTGGAGCCATCACAACTACAAAGAAAGGAGCAATTCCAGCTCTCCCAACAGAGTCGGAGGTTCAGACTCTTCTGAAAGGAAACTGATTTCCAAGAAGTTCATGAGGCTTTTGGGATTTCGCGTTTTACTTTTTCGCTTTGGCTTTGTTTTTATTGTTTTGATTTTGGCTCTGTGTTCGGCTAAAACTGACCAGGGAACCATTCTTTTTTGCTATGAAACTCGTTTTATTCCATTTAAAAAAGGTTTTGATCTTTTGTGCCATTTTGATGAATTACAACTCTTTACCAGATCTATTGAACATCGGTATAAAGAACCGAAAAGCCTTAAAGAACAATTGCTTGAGGATAACATTCAGAAACTTGCAAATCCAATGATCTCCAAATGTGTTTGCATTCCTCCCACCTTGAACTCATTCTCTCGAGAAATTTTTCAGCCCACACTTCCTTGTTACATTCCATACTCAGATCAGATGGAACCGAAAAACTGCGAGTGAATACCCAAAACACACTCAATTATATCCATAGATGCGTTGTTATTTAGGCAAAAAAGCACCATCTTGGTTTTGAATTTATAATTCTTACCTTGTTAGCTCTTCTAAGTGAGAGTCCTCCGTGGAACCGTTCCTGGAAAAAGCTTGAGTTAGACATCACAGCAGCAATTAGAAGAAAACGTTACAAATACACAATACCTAACCTGCAAACTAGAACTTGAAATATGCGGAGTGATTTGGTTGATAGGTTGTAGATTGCTTCTTCTATGTGATCTGTGCTGAATAGGTACACAACAGGATAGTCCAGCAGCCATCTGCAAATACAGATTGAACACTAAGCTCATGCCGTGATAAATTAGCATGAAAATCTAATGGTGGAAGAATCTTCAAGGAGATTGGAAAATTATAGTGTTGGGATCGTTACTTTAGTATCTTGTAAACAACAACTAAGATCAATGAAATGAAGAAGATAGAGAAGAGTTCGCCTGATCACGAGCTGTGGTGGTATCATTATTGCCGTCATCTAAAGGAAATTTCAAAGAGAATAGCTTCTGAATCAATCTAAATTGCAGCGCCAGATTGGTTTCCTTGCTTTGTTGTACCATCTTTATACAAACAAAAGCAAAAAAGACAAGATAAATCTAACAGGTGATGGAGCATACAAAGAGAATCCACTCAAACAAACACACAAGCTTTATTAAAGGAACAACCTTTGGAGGATCTTGTTCCAAATCGATGAAGAACAATTCGGGTTCTGAATTCAAGCTAAGGCTGACAAAATCGGGCATTCTTTTTACGTTTATCAGGTAAATCATATCTTCTATAACCATAACCTTCAGATATTTGAAAACAGGTAAACCCTACAAAAGTGTCAAGACACAAGCAGGAATCAAATCAACTACAGGCATAATCGAGTACTAATGTGCTTGAAGAAGAACTAGAGCCTAACCTCTTGGATAAGCTCAAGAAGCGAAAGTAAACGATCTTGTAGCTCAGGTATCTTTCCACCATAGTCGATCATCACAACTGGTCTCATTCCCGTGCACAATGCCAGAACGTCTGGTCCAAGAAACCCATTTTAGCATCGGTTACACATTTAAGCATATGGTAAACTGAGTTCATACTAGAGTCTAGTGTTGATATTTGAAAGCTCTAAGATGCCAAAGTTCAAATTTTGTGGTGATTAATCTCTAACAAGGAGTAGAAGTGATAAACGCAGCAAGTCAAATGCATCAACTGAAATTGGCTTATTCGTTGGGATCTCAAACAAAGCATCATCAAGCTTCAATCTTAGTCAAACTGAGTTCTATAGACTATAAGTTTCTTCCTCTAGTGATTGGAAAGTACTTAGAATCAGAGAAAGTAACCCGAATTACCAAATTAATCATAAGGTCTCGAACAGTCGCAGAACACAAGGAAATAAAAATGGAATCCGTGAGAGCGGAAGAAAGAAACCTATTTCGAGACGGAGTTTGGAATTAGCCTTGAGTCTCCATTTGATCTGAGAGAGACTGGAGCTCAGAAACTGAAGTAGTTCCTCAGAGCTTGGAACCTCCATCTTGCAAAGAAAAGACAAACTTTCTCTTCCTTTCCACCGGTACTCACTAGCATCTCCTTCGTCTCAAAGCTTGGATCATTTTCTCTAAGACTCTAATGAAACTTTTCAATATAAACCCTAAACTTTCAAAATTTTCATGAGAATCCACGGACTTATTTTCAGATACAAAAGAAACAGTAAAATTGAAATTGTGGGTCACAAGTATTAGTTTACAAATATACAGGGGTAATTTAGAAACGGAAAAATATACTTGCGTTTACACACGTGTCAAGTGCTCAATGGATAGATGATGAAGAAAATTAACCGATTATCACACGTGCGAGCAAAAGGATTCACACGAGTTCTTCTCTGTTATTTTTCCAACTTGGATCGATGTGAATACATCACTTTCGCAATTCACCGGAACTTTAGCCGGCGCACTAGTCAAATCAACCGGAAAAGGAAGGTGTAGATCGAATATCACCTTCAGCGTTGCTTTCAAGTCTGCGTTTATGTTTTGTTATCACCAATTGCTGATCGCTCTTCCTCTGTTAAAGTTTTTAATTGGCCATCTGTGTTCATCTTCATTTTTTCGGTTCACATGATGGGATTTTTATTCCGATTTCTTGTTGAATAAATTCTGTTGCCATGGAAAGAACCTGGGTTGGTTTGTATGCTTAGTCTCGTATAATATTAGAAAGCCCTAGACTAGCAATCATGTGTTATTTTGGTTTGCTTACTGAACAAATTATTGTGATCTTGAGCAATAAAGATGGAAAAGAAAGAAATTCATGGTTCTATGGTCCTGTGTTACAGTCTTTTGGTTTCTTGGGTGCTCATGAATCATGGTCATGTGCAAAGAAATTTTTTTATCTTTGTGCTTATGGAGTATAGAGTTAGTCGAATTATTAACCGTAAGCTCTTTCTACGTGGCTTGTTTGAATGCCAGAGATGTATAATAACATGGGACCCCAGCCTGGGATGCCAATGCCTCAGGCAAATCCTCAGCCTAGTCCGTTTGGGAATCCGTTTTCTGGACCTGGCTCTGGACTTATCCGCAGTGGTTTGGGAGCTTATGGAGAGAAGATTTTCGGATCGAGCTCTGAGTATGTGCAGAGCAACGTAAGTAACTCCGGTTTCTCTATCTTTCTCCCAACATGACGTTTCGTTTGTTAAAACCGTTTGAAATGAACAGATAAGTCGTTACTTCTCCGATCCCCAATACTATTTTCAAGTGAATGACCAATATGTGAGGAACAAGTTGAAGATTGTTCTATTTCCGTTCCTTCACAGGGTAAGGCTCTCTTTTTTGGTTTGCTTTTCCATTTTCTGTATGTTGGGTCTTTCTCATATGAGTTTTGCTGTAACTTCAGGGACACTGGACTAGAATATCAGAACCAGTTGGGGGTAGACTTTCATACAAGCCTCCAATATACGATATAAATGCACCAGACTTATACATTCCGCTTATGGCATTTGGCACCTACGTTGTCCTTGCTGGTTTGTCACTAGGACTCTATGGGAAGTAAGTTCATTATTTATGCTCTATCTATTCATGTATATACTCTATAGGACTCTGGAGTACCCTTTTCAACCTTTTATCCTTGTGGTGAATCTGAATTGCCTAGGTTTACTCCAGAAGCTCTGAATTGGCTTTTTGTGAAAGGAATGGTTGGCTGGTTTCTGCAAGTCATGCTGCTGAAGATAACATTGCTTTCATTGGGTAGTGGAGAAGCACCCCTCTTAGATATTGTGGCATATGCAGGCTATACTTTCACAGGCCTTTGTCTAGCTGTTCTGGGCAAGATTATCTGGGGATATTCTTACTATGCTCTGATTCCATGGACCTGCTTATGCACTGGGGTTTTCTTAGTCAAGACAATGAAGCGAGTTCTCTTTGCGGAAGCTAGGAGTTATGACTCCAGCAGGCATCACTACCTTTTGATCTTTGTAGCTTTAGCCCAGTTTCCACTTTTGATCTGGCTTGGTAACATTAGTGTGAATTGGCTCTTTTAAAATACATCCTGCTTACAATGTTGTGAGAAACAACTCTGACTCTCTGAGGTAATGTAGCCGAATTTGGAATGTCCTCCTGATGGTGGTACCGTAATTGAGTTTTTTTTCTTGGGTCTGTCAAACATAAATATGGTAAAAGAATAGTGTGATCTCAAATACACATCTCTCTTATAATTTTCTTTTATGGCCATCACTTTTCATACACATCTTTACCATAGTTAAAAACTGAACAAGGGCATGAACTTTGCTTTGCTTTTTATGCTTTCTAATAGATACTTGCTTTCCATGCGCATGATCTCTACTCCAAGCTCTCCTGCATTGCATTGGTGCACTGTGATTTTGGCTTTTGTACTCCTTGGCAGATTGAAACATTCTTCGGACATTGCAGACAGTTATTCGAAAGGCTTCCTCTGATCTGTTTGGGAATCCTTTGAAACTCCAAAGGAAGTGAGCCTGACAGGTAGTTGTTCTCCAAGTATAGGCTTCTCCATGAATTCTCCAGTCTTTTCCCATAAATCCTTGGAATATCTCCAGAGAACATATTGCTTCGTAAATTGATATCCTTCAAGTTTTCATAAGTTGCCAGTTTCAGCGGAAGGTGACCCTGTAAATGGTTTCCTTCAGCATCAAGTATGCGTAGACGTGATCCTGTAACCTGAGTAACTTCTATGGATATGAATTGGTTAAAAGACACATTGATGCGTGATATATCTGGGAATGCTAGGATTTCATGGCCAATGGTGCCTGAGAATCTGTTCTGGCTCACATCTAATGACACAAGCTGTTTCAGCCTATGCAAGGGCAAAATACGTCCTGCAAGGCTATTGTAACAGAGGGACAGAGTTCTTAGACTTGGGGGAAGTCTAGGAAGCATTCCGAAAAGATGATTGTTACCAAGTTCCAATACTTTTAGCTTCCACAAGCCGTTGAGTGCAGGAATTCTTCCATCGAGATGGTTATTTGATAGGATCAGGTGAGTCAAACTTCTCAAAGCTGAGATCCTTGGAGGGATTCCACCAGCGATACTGTTTCTCGACAGGTCTATGGTTTTGAGATCCTTGAGCTGTGTGACTTCAGGAGGTATGTCTCCGGTAAAGAAATTATCTGCGAGAGAGAGTTTGGTGAGTTTCCTAAGTTGGAACACAGATTCTGGTATTGGTCCACGAAATCTGTTCTTGTTGAGGCTAAGTACAGTGAGCTCAGTTAGGTTTCCTATCTCATCAGAGAGGAAACCGTCATAACCATCATCATCCAGATCAACTTCTGTAACCCGGCTTGTTGTGTTCTCTAGAGGGAAAGAACACATAACTCCTAAGAATGTCCCTGCGCCTTCACACGGGTCTTCAGAGAAGTCCCATGTGCTAAGGTAAGAGGCTGGAGAGATGGAACTTGGATCAATGCTGCGTATGATACCCTCTAGAGCTTGAATGTCGGATCGAAGAGTGGCTGAGAGAACTGAAGAAGGGACAATAAGTGAAAGACGTAGTAAGAACAAGTACATGATGAGTTGTGTTTTAGCAGCCATTGTTAGGGTTCTTCTTTAACAGGAAAGAACGAATCTACTCTTTTTAAGTGAGTATTTTCCTACAAAGAATAAGAAGAAGAACATCGTGTTGGACCTAATTGGCACCTAACACACATGCTTCAATGGTTTTCTAAATATATTATTGTTGAGACTCACATCTTTGTAGCATCATAATTAACAAATTCTACATGAACCAAAGTATAGATTGACATTTAGTGTTTGTATCTTGACAAAAGTCACAAAAACCATTTTGAGTCTCTCTACTATGTAACATCAATAGTAATAAGATAACTGAATGATTAATTAGTTATGTCTTTTTATTTCTATTCAATTTCAACACTTTTGTAAAATGAAAAAGGTTAACGTTGATTTTTTTTAATGTACAAGATAGTAAAATCATGTTTTCAAAACATGAACATTAAAAATGAGGTATACTATTCATTAAATATAAATATTAAATTTTCAAACTAATCTATATTATAGATATACTAAAATATCTTTATTTTTGACGAAATTTTATTTGTCATTGTAAAAATTACATGACAAGAGTGACAGACGTTAGGTGCAAATTTGGAAGACGATATCAAATACTATTTTTAGATCCAACAAAATAGTAATAGTTTGACCAATAACTAAATAAGACTGATCAAAAATCATCTTATTTTAAATATAGTAGTTGTACCATTTATAGAAGTTTGGCTTACTTATAAATCTGTCGATTATTCAATCAAAACCAAAAAGAAAGAAAAAAAAAAACAAAAAAAACAAAAATCCATATAAGAGAATATAAGAAACTAATGGCTATCGAAAAGAAAACCATGATTTCTTCATTTATCATCGTTCTAATGATGGTGATGATGCTTGTGACCAATGTCGAAGCTCGGAATCATGTGAAAGTCAAGCCACCTAAAACCTCTTCCTAAAGTTTGATTGTTCTGAATTTGATTACTCATTTTGTTTACCACAAATAAATAGTTGCTTCAGTGGAGAGCCTCGCTAATTTTATTTCATCCCCTTAGTTTTGGATGGGAATTATTCAAATAAATTGTTATACAAACGTATTTTTATATGTTAAATGAAATGTAATAGTTTGTAACAAGATTAAGATTTAAAAAAATTATATTTTGTGATTTCTCTAGAAATTAATAACATTTTTCATATTTAGTGTGTAATTTTCAAAGATGATGTAACTAATACCCCTATATTAATATTACCAAAGTTGTGTGTACTGGACTTATTGAGTTATCTTGTGTTCGAGTTTGATTTGTTTCATTACAATTTGAGAATTAAATTAGACAATAAAACCAAAGATACGTAATTGCAATTATGCTTTTTTTTTGGTTGGACAAGATCCTATAAAACTCACATTTTAAATTTTATTATATTGAATTACGTGTTTATTTAGAACCAAATTTCGGTTAAATAGGTGGACCGGACAAAGTAACTTCCCCATAGTTATTATTATAATATGAGTATTATTCTTTATATATAAACATATATAACAAAAGTCCAACATATATGATCTAAATTTAGATTAAGATAAATTGGGAAAAAATTAAATTGAAAATAAAACCAAACTAAAATTGTTAAATATTAACCTATGAAATACGGCTGATTAAACTATGAAATTCGAATTTGGTTAATTAAAGTTTCAATTTAATGTAAATTTTTGAAAAAACATCAAATTTTGGGTTGATTCGGCCAATTGAAAGCCAAATCGATTTTTGAAAGTTTGATTATGTTTTTATCTTCCTTTTAATAACTTTTAAGTTTGATTTCTTTTTTTCACGATGAGTTCAAAATCATCGATTTGAAATATTATCTTTACTGATAAATTTAAGCTTATTCTTGAAAAAATCAAGTTTAAGAGTTTTTAAAATAATATAAGAACTGAATTGAATTTTTAGAAATTGATTTGACTTTAAAATTTAGAGAAATTTTCAATTTAAAATTATTGGAATGTTCAATTGGTCGAATTAACCCAAAATTTGATATTTTCCAAAATTTAATCAATCAAATCTGGATTTTATAGTTTAATGAGTCAGACTTGGTGGATTTGGTAAGTTGCATAATTAATTGATTTGGTACTGTTTCCCAGATTTGGTGGAAGGGGAAATGTTGGGGGCTGGTGGAGTTAATCAGAGTCTCTCTGCCCTTCTCTTCGAGGTTGAAACAGTCATATGGGCAATGAAATCTCTCCTGGAACTTTGCATTACGGAGGTGGAATTATTAACAAATTGCAAGACGGTGTTGAAGATCCTTAATTATCTAGAGGACTGGCCAGCTTTTGTTTCCTATTAGGAGGCGTTTGTCAGGTTAAACTCTTTGTTTATCTTTTTATCTCTTTCTGTTATTCCTAGACTTTTAAATCACAAAGCCGATTCTCTTGGTCGTAATGTAAGAGAAAATGTTTATGGTTCTTTGTATTTGTTTTTACGTCCGTGATTTATATCATTTGACAAAAAAACGATCTTATAACATCACTACTCGTCCTTTAATTAGACCTTTAACGAAAATTATCCTCCTCCAGATTATAACTGGACCTGAATATTCATGGTCACAGGCCCACTATTATTAACATCCAGAGCCATATTTATTAACACCTAGGCCCACAATTATTTGTATATAGGCCCATACTTATTAAAATATAGGCCAGTACCATAAGTCAAGCCGACATGGACAACATTTGGATTCTTAAGTTTTGCTGATTCAGTTATGGTGAAAATTCTCCTGAGAAAATCTGGAACAAGTTAGCGCGAGCGCGAAGAATCGAATCAGTTCCAAAGAAACAAAGATCCTTCTGGAGAATACATGTATAGTTTGGTCGGTGGTGTTTAGCTGAAAAGGTCACTGCTTTGAGTTTGGTCCGCTGAAAAGTACATAATCCTCAGATCTGTGTATTGAATCTGATTCTCTCCTGACAGTTTATTGCTTGCCGTCGCTTCAACCTCCTTTATCGACTCTGTGGATTCGGAAGAGTGAACTGAGCATCGGGTTTGGCTTCTTCTAAGAAAGAAATTTCAAATTCAACTGCTGTGTCGGTTACTTTGCTATCTCGATTAGAGAATGGGAAGGCCTTTGTTTTATGATATCATCGAGAAACCCGCAACGAGCTGTATTGTAACGATGTGCAGTGTGATTTGGATTTTGATTCAGAAGCAGGGTATTGGGTACTCTCAAGTTGGATTGAGTTATGAGACTGCAATTAAAGGACACTACTGGAGGATGATTACCTCTGCTTTCTCACATATTAGCGTTTTGCATCTCGTGTTTAACATGAGTGCTCTCTGGAGTATTGGTGTTGTGGAACAGCTAGGACATGTTGGTCTTGGAACTGCGTATTACCTTCATTACACTCTTGTTCTTGTCGTGTTTTCTGGTGTTTTGGTTATTGGGATTTACCATTTGTTGATTGTTAGATTCAAGATTGATTATTTCTGCAGAGTTACAGCTGTTGGGTACTCTTGCGTTGTCTTTGGTTGGATGACGATTCTCTCTATGAAGCAACCTTCTTCAAAGCTGGATCTTTTTGGGCTTTTGTCTCTTCCCATTAGCTTTGCACCATTTGAGTCACTAATTTTCACTTCAATCATTGTTCCACAAGCGAGTTTTCTGGGACATTTGTCTGGAATCCTGGTTGGCTACGCCATTTCGTGGGGTCTCATTGGTGGGATGAACAACTACTGGGGCTCTGTACTATGCTTGGTTGGATAATAGTTGTGTTTGTTTTCAGCTTGAAGAAATTGGGTGCTTATGATTTCAGTTTTCTGGAGATTGAATCGCTTACTGATGATTCTTTACCGTCAGTGCGGTTTATTGGAAATGGCCGGACTTTGCAAGCCAATGCAGTTCCCCTTAGTGAAGTGGAAGTTGTCTAAAGTCAGTTCATGGTCAATTATTGTATTTGGGAACAAAGTACTTGTCATCAAGGTAGTAGATGAAGACTGAGAATTGGTAACCAATCTTCTGTAGTTCCATTCAATTAGAATCTTAAGGCTTGTTCGAACTGGTTGTGGGAATACTCCTCGCATAATGTGATGCCTGTGGGGAAGGATTCTTCATCTAATCAAGTTAGTGTTGTGTAGGGATCATTGCAGATCAATAGACAATCAATTACTTTGATGTATAGTTGCAAAACGATCCCATGTCTTACCTAAGGAATTCAATCCAAGAGAAGACATGTTTCCCCCATTTATATATTTACTTCTGTATGAATCGTGTATCCAGTTATTCTTGTATATCTTGACTTTATAGTATCTGGTTTAACATTTGCACTCTTACTATTTCACAAGGAATATTAGATGAACTTCTCCAAAGTCTATTGGATTTGAGCAATGTTTTCTCTTGTTACTTATTTCCATCTTCTGTAATCTGCCTTCTCGTGTTTTATATTTTAAAATGAAAATAAGATAAAGGCAGGAAGAATAGGACAATGAAGAATTCATTTCAAGTTTTTTGTTTATGACTTGTAGGTTTGATGGTTGACAGTTTTGAAGTCATGGAAATTGTATTTGGTATCATTGTAATCTAACTTAATACAACTTTTAAACTGTTGTTTGTTTCCATTGAACCTACTTTCAACCCAAATTTTATTCACAAGTTCTGCATTTCTCCATATGCACGATGCTCCAATTGCTTATAAAATCTGTACATTTATCAGGTGAATCTGATCTTAATTTCTGGTCCATCTCTGAACACTTTCAAATGGAGAAGAAAGGCCAATATAGTACATATGACTCATTGCTGATGCATCATCCGATACTCTGTATCATTGCTTTGTCTATAATTTTTATAGCGATGGACCCTTTTCGCATTAGTCCAATCGGGAGTGTTGAGTTTATACCCGTGAAGCATGAGGTTGCTCCATACAAGAAAGTCATGGAAAGTTGGCCAAGAGACAATCTTAGTCGACTGAGTCATCATGGGAAACTGGAGTTCGTAGACCAAGTCTTTGGTCCAGAGTCATTAGAGTTTGATTGTTTAGGTCGGGGTCCATACACAGGGTTGGCTGATGGAAGGGTGGTTAGATGGATGGGTGAAGCAATTGGATGGGAGACATTCTCCATTGTAACATCGAAATGGTAAAAGATTATATATACTACAGTTCTTTTGCGTGCAGAGAGTTTTGTTTCAGTTTCTCTTATTGATGTTATGTGTTCATGACTATCAGGTCAGAGAAAGTTTGTGTGAGAGGTGTAGATTCAACAACAAAGAAGCAATGGAAGCACGAGAAGCAGTGTGGGAGACCTCTTGGTCTGAGATTTGATAAAGAGACAGGAAATTTGTATATTGCAGACGCTTACTACGGTCTACTTATGGTTGGTCCTGAAGGAGGGATCGCTACGCCTTTGGCTACTCATGTAAAAGAAAAGCCTATACTCTTTGCCAATGATCTTGACGTCCATAGAAACGGCTCCATCTTCTTCACTGACACCAGCAAAAGATATGACAGAGCGTAAGCAAAACTCTCTCTGCAATTCTTGCTTTGTAGATCAATTGCTACCATTTATTGTATGATATGAGAATTATACTTGTATTCTGTAGGAATCATTTTTTTATATTATTGGAAGGAGAATCAACAGGAAGGCTTCTAAGATATGACCCACCTACCAAAACAACACACATTGTGCTGGATGGTTTGGCTTTTCCCAATGGAATTCAACTCTCTAAAGACCAATCTTTCCTTCTCTACACTGAAACAACCAATTGCAGGTATAACCAAGTAGATGACTCTTAACATTCATACAACACTATGACAAACTCAAGGATAGACTTCATAGTTAGTGTTTCTCTGCCTCAACTTATTGTTTATATATCTGTATTCTATCATTAATTTGTTCTTTATAATTATGTATATGACAGATTGGTGAAATACTGGCTAGAGGGTCCAAAGACGGGTGAAGTCGAGGTAGTGGCAGATCTCCCGGGATTCCCAGACAATGTAAGAATAAACGACAAGGGTCAGTTTTGGGTTGCAATAGACTGTTGCAGAACGCCAGCACAAGAAATTCTGACAAACAACCCTTGGATAAAAAGTATCTATTTTCGGTTGCCAATACCAATGAAGCTGCTAGCGAAAACGATGGGGATGAGAATGTATACTGTGATATCGAAATTTGACGAGGAAGGTAAGGTCTTGGAGGTGCTTGAGGATAGACAAGGTAAGGTAATGAAGCTTGTAAGTGAAGTGAGGGAAGTTCAAGGGAAGCTTTGGATTGGAACAGTGGCTCATAACCACATTGCCACTTTGCCTTACCCTTTAACTACAAATCAGTAAAGAACTTTGTTGTGAATTAGTTCTTAGCTTCTGGAAGTTGTGTTCTTAAATATCTTTTTTATTTAAACATTTGTGAGGGTAAAAGAAACAATATATACAACAGGATGGTTCAACCAAATTATCTCTCTGTATGTAACGTAATGCAAACAATTGTATACCAAAACATACACTTGGTTAATCAAAGTGAAGGCCCTCGCATAGTCTGTTTCGGAACATAGAAGCTCTTTGCGACATCTTCACTCAGCAACACACTTTCTCCAACAGCCAACATGTTTAGTAACAGTAACGGTCGTCAAGTCCAAAACTTAAATCACATCTGTCGGTTTTTAAAGATGAAACCAAGATTTACATTTATAAAGACAAATTTTATTGAGATTTATAGGAAGCAGCAAACAAGCATGTGAATGCAACACATTTAGAACGTGAGCACGTTCAATCTTTCTTTTTTCAAACGGTTTTCATGGTTTCTATAAAGAGATGCAGACTTAGAAGCTTCGGATATTACACATACTAAACAGTTTTGCCAGATAATTTGTTCAAGAAGACATAACGTAGCAGGCGACATCACAACAGAAGACCCTAATACGCAGTTAAACTTAGCACGGTGCACTTATGCAAGAAGAGTAAAAATCAGAGGAAGAATAGTGAATATTACCAATAGAGTAGGAGCGCATATGTAACTAGTCTCAAGGGCCTTGTCCAGTCGAAGCATTTGATGGCAATTGCTGAATCTGTTGAAGAAGGTTGGCGGCAAGCTGTAGTGTAGATTGATATCGCTGGTTCTTATCAACCTCACCATCTGATGTACCTTGTACAGCTCCAGGGAGCAAAGGCTGGAGATGCTGCTGTGCTTGGCTAGACGGTTCCAAGTTTGTCATGTTCACTGCTGGTGGTATAGTTTGAGCTTGGGAAGGATTTGCATTATACGCTTGGTTATCTTTCAAACCGTTATAATTAACTTGCTGATAACCATGCATACCAGGGTTCTCAGCTCCAGAGACCGGTGTGTAGTTTTGGTTATGCACGGGAGCTTCGGGCTGATATTGCTGTCTCATGGAGAAACAGCTTGATGTGAACCTTGAGGGTACATGGCATAATTATTCGATGGTGGAATTTGTTGAGGCATACTAACATATGGTGCTTGATATTGCATAACACCATGGACCATTCCGCTAGAGTAGCTCGGTGTGCTTGACACCATAGGATAGTGCACAGGAGGAGGTGGAGGAGTAATTAGTTGCCCCACCGGATTGTATTGATTTCCTAATTGTTGATATAATAGATTCGAAGGGTCAGCTACCTTTGATTGATCTCGATACCAAACTTGTGATGGAGGTTCTTCACTGGACAGTCCAAAAGACTGTTGACTTTCAGATGCAGTAGGTTGAGCAGTTTTGGGAAGCAAGGAGGCTAGAGTGGCTAATAACTCAGGCGTTAGACTGACGCTGGCTTGAGGCATTGTGGTATTAGGTAAATCAACAGGTTCACTAGAAGGACCAAGCAATGATTTTACAGGAGGCTTCAATTCTTCCTGCATACCTCTGTTGTAATCTAATATGCCTCGATCTTCCCTAGCAGCATACAAAGCGCGACATGCATTTGCAGGCGAACCCTGAGATTGATCCATATAAGATTGAGGAATGGGATGAGACTCTTGTTGATACGATGCTACAGCAGGAACCTGCGGTGGGGGCAACTTGAGAACAACACCATATAATCATTCTGGACCCGATACTTTGAGCACATCAGTTAAGAAATCTGATGGAGGAACCAAAATAATGTGGTTCCATCATCTAATTTGACAACACCTGCTCGATTTTTTGAATTAAGGTAGCGAAGAAATTCAGTATAAGAAGCGAAATCATCTTCGCTATCTGGTAAGAAGAAAATGATTTCAAATCTTATGGCTTCTGTGTAATGTTTGGCAAGCATATCTAAACCCGTTCTTGCTGAACAATTGACGATCTCAGGGCTATTTACCATTCAAAAAACCGAGAATCAGCATTTGAGGGCAGTGTTATCTATGATGTGAATCAACACTAGATCCAGTTCGAGATCAGAAAGTAGAAAATACACAGATTACCTAAAATATCATATCTAAGGGAATGACAAGATATATACCTTTTAATCTTAGAGCTACAAAACTTCCTATATATACGAAAAAGCAGAAAGGTGAAAGTTTTACTCACAGTTTAATTTCAATCCCCTTTCCAATATGTACACAGCGAGCAAGACAAACAGGAGTTCCGCCTTTGGCAATAATTCCTCTCCACATGAAATCAGCATCAGGAAAACCCCGACTAGACCTTGCTGCAACTGACCCACGCCCGTATGACCTGTCGAACCCAGTGACAGAATCATCTACATCCATCGAAGGAAAGGCATCCACTAATCCATCTCTACGGGTTCTTTTGGGTCCTCTATCCAACTGAGCAGGATCATATCCTTCCCAAGAACCATGGTTTGACCTAACGGGTAGCCTTGTATTTGGTGCAGGAGATGGAAGTATCCCAGCTCCAGTTGGAGATGGCCTTGCCCAGCTTCCTTCCACACCAACCACATCGCTATATTCTGGACCACTATGTGAACGTTCAACGCTACCTCGAAAGGGCCTCAAAGGGGCAATAATCCCACAAGAATGTGGCATTGACATAAATGGAGGATCATT
This sequence comes from Lepidium sativum, assembly GCA_023374145.1. Classification (NCBI taxonomy): domain Eukaryota; kingdom Viridiplantae; phylum Streptophyta; class Magnoliopsida; order Brassicales; family Brassicaceae; genus Lepidium; species Lepidium sativum. The sequence continues at coordinate 30,739 of JAKUCM010002754.1, read as the reverse complement.
GACGAACATCTCAGGTCTTGAACGTTTGGCACCAGAATAAAAACTGGTACCATCTCCTCGTCCAGAGGGAATGTCATCGTTTGAGTACATAATTTTGATTCTTGGATCCTTGAATAACCTTCCTTGTAGTCCTTCTTTAGCACGACGCGCTTCCTCAACGCTTCTAAATGCCATAAGTGAAAAATGCCTTGATGGGTAACTAATTGTTAAGGGAAGAGACCCGATTCTTGCTGAATGATTCAATTGTATTTACTCAATGTTAAAAGGTTGCAAATCTTTACACAGAGATTCGATCCCCCTCTTTTCTCTCTCTCCTCCTATTTATAACAATCCCCTGTATTCACTAATTACAAGTAAAACTATTACATCAACTATTGAGCATCCCCGTTAGATCCTCTTCTTACGTGGTCCGCACCATTGGTTCCTCCGAGGAGCCTTCCTTCTCCGAGTGTACACAGTCCAAGGCATATCAACTACCCGCCCCTTCGAAACGAGCTTGTCCTCAAGCGGGAAAGCGGGAAAAAGAGTGGTGAACTCCTGCATGAGCAACCAGTTGCTGTCGTGGGAAGGAAGATCCTTCCAAGAGACCAGTATTTCCAGTCGCCCCTTGGCATTATACCGAGTGTCTAACACATCATGTGGATATAGTACCAGTTCCTCCGAACTATTTAAGGAATCACGAAGAGGAATGGTAGTGTAGGACGTACCTAAGGCTAGCTTAAGCAGGGAGATGTGGAATACGGGATGGATTCTTGTTCCCGCGGGAAGAGCCCGTCGGTAACCCACTTTCCATATCCGCTCAAGGACCTCAAATGGGCCATAAAACCGCGCAGACAACTTCTGGTTGATGCGTTTTCAGCACAGAATGCTGACGATATGGCCGCAGTTTTAAGTACACTTTGTCCCCGACGTTAAACTGCAAGTCACGGCGGTGCTTGTCAGCTGATGTTTTCATCACCTCCTGCGCGCGTTGGAGATGTTGCTTCACCTCTCGAAGCATTAAATCCCGTTCTTTTAACGCGGTTTCCAGGTCATAGTTCTGTGTTGAGCCATGTTCATAAGGAAGAATTGGAGGTGCTTCACGTCCGTAAACCACTTTAAAAGGAGTAGCGCGTAAGGCAGTGTGATATAAGGAATTATACCACAGCTCAGCCCAGTGTAAGAATGCATACCAGCGCTTAGGATGTGCCGATGTAAAACACCTAAGGTAGGTCTCCTAGGTTCTATTAACCACCTCCGATTGACCATCACTTTCAGGGTGATAGGCAGTCGTAAAGCGCAGCTTGGTGTTGGCCAGACGGTGACACTCTTTCCAGAAACTACTTTAAAAGGTCTTGTCCCTATCCGAGACAATGGAGATGGGAAAACCATGCAGTCGTACCACGTCCCTTGTGAACCTCAGAGCAATGTTTGCTGCTGTATATGGGTGTTTGAGAGCGAGGAAATGCGCATATTTGCTCAAACGATCCACCACCACCAGGATTACGTTCATGTGCATGGATGTGGGTAAGCCCTCGATAAAGTCCATCGAGATATGGGACCAGACTTGATTCGGTATAGGAAGCGGCTGCAGTAATCCTGCGGGACTCGGTGTGCTATATTTGTGGGTCTGACACACTTGGCACTCACTCACATGTTTCTCTACCGAAGTCTTAATGCTTTTCCAATGAAATTGGAGCGGAATACGCTTGAGGGTCCTCAAGACACCCGCGTGGCCCCCTGAAACAGAATCATGGTAAACATTGAGTATTAATGGAATAAAGGCTGACTTGGTCGGGAGAAGAAGCTTGTGTTTGTAGTGAACCCGCCCTTGATGAAGCGAATAAACGCTTGATGCAATCTGTCCAGAACTAAGCTGTGTTTTCAGGGACTGGAGTTCCTCCGAAGAATCCACTTCCTGAAAAAGTTCTTGTAAGTCTAAGGAGCTCGGAACTGTTAGCGCGTGCAAGGACAATGACTCTACATGATCAGAGCTAGACATAGAGCGTGAGAGACCATCAGCCGCCTTGTTCTCTATCCCTGGTTTGTACTCGATTGAGAAATCATAAACAAGAAGTTTAGTTAACCAAAATTGATATTCCATGGATACCTCACGTTGATCAAGAAGGAACTTGAGGCTCTTTTGGTCAGTACGCACCACAAAACGGCGACCAAAGAGGTAATGCTTCCACTTAAGCACAGCGAGGACAATCGGCATCAGTTCGCGCTCATAGATTGGTTTGCGTTTCTCTCTTTCCGTGAAAGCATGACTAAAATATGTTATTGGATTGTTGCCTTGCATCAGAACTGCACCCACCCCACAGCCCGAAGCATTCGCCTCTACTAAAAATGGCTGAGTGAAATCAGGTAACGCTAACACCGGAGCGGACAGCATGGCCTGTTTCAGTGTATCAAACGCTGTCTGTGCTTCAGCGGACCAGACAAACTGATCCTTCTTGAGCAACGATGTCAACGACTGAGCAATGGTGCCATAGTGTCGCACGAACCGACGATAGTACCCCGTCAATCCGAGAAATCCCCTGAGTGCCTTGATCGATCTCGGTGTTGGCCAACGAACCATCGCATCATTTTTACTTGGATTCATTTCAACGCCATCAGCTGAGAGTATATGGCCCAAATATTCGATTCTGTCCTGCACCAACAGACATTTGGATTGATTGGCAAACAATTGCTGCTTGAGGAGAACCTGAAACACTTGAGTAAGATGATCAAAATGTTTCGGCAGAGATTTACTGTAAATCAGAATATCGTCAAAAAATATGAATACAAATTTTCGAAGAAATGGCCGAAACACCTCGTTCATGAGACGTTGAAACGTTGCTATGTGCATTCGTTAAACTGAACGGCATCACCGAAAATTCATAATGCCCGTCAAATGTGAGGAAAGCAGTCTTTGGAACATTAGGTGTGCACATTCGGATTTGGTGATATCCCGAACGTAAGTCCAGCTTTGAAAATACAGAGGCAGCCTTCAATTCATCTAACAATTGATCTATTGCCGGGATGGGAAACTTATCTGGCACCGTGGCTCGGTTAAGGGCTCGGTAGTCGAGACACAATCGCCAATATTTGTCCTTTTTTGGAACTAGCAACACCGGACTGGAAAAAGAGCAGTGACTTGGTTGTATAATGCCCTATGTGAGAATAGCTTGAACCTGTCGGCTCATCTCTTCGTTTTGGGCATGCGGGGTACCTATATGAGCGCACAGAAACTGGTGCTGTTCCTGGAGTTAACATGATGCTGTGTTCATGACCCCGCAGTGGTGGTAAGCCCCTCGGTTCCCTAAAAATCAAAGAAAACTCTATCAAAAGGTTTTGAAACCTTTCAGGTAAAGAGTGAGACACGACTTGAGGCAAAGCTGCTAAGGCGACTGTGTCATCTTGGCGACAATACTCCACTATTGGTGAGACTCTTTTGCTGTAAGGAAATCCCCTATCGTGTAAAGCAGGATCGCCAAATAAGGTGATGCTCTGTCCCGAATGACAGAATGAGAAAATTTATTTGTCAAAATCACACTCACAGCGGCTTAAGGTTCTCAGCCATTGCATGCCTAAAATGAGGTCCACCAGCCCCAATTCCAAAGATATAAAATCCAAGGTAAAAAGAGGATTAGCCACTGAGAAGTCTATATTCCGACAGACACCCTCACAATGGACTGTGACTCCTGCACCTAAAGAGACTACACAACTAGATAAATAAATGGCAGTTCAATTGCAAAGCAGCAACAACAGTTGGGGCAATAAAGTTATGACTCGCCCCAGTGTCCACTAGAACAATTACCTCCATGGAGCTAATGATACCTCGAACCCTCATTGTTCGAGGATTATCTGCGCCCAAGAATGTCGACAATGCCAACTTATAGCATTGTGGCTGGAACACAATTTCTTCTTCAATAGTGTCTTCAGATACCAGATCAGTGAGTAGAATCTCACAATCATGTGACAGTAACATCACATGCAGCTCCTTTTGAGGACATTTGTGTCCCGGACCCCAGGGAGCATCGCAACGAAAACATAGTTTGTTCTTCTTCTTGTCCTCATATTCTGTTGGTGACAGATGCCTGCGGCCCCGAAGACGATTGGACCCACTCAGAGATCCTCTCGGTGCTGAAGCCTCGACATGTACCTGAGTAATGGCAGGTTTCTGGCTAGTAACGTGTGTGTCGTGTAGTGTGTGAGGAAAACGTGGACCATACGAAGTCTGTGAAAACCCAAAACGAGAACATTTTGCTATAGCATCGCTGATGATTTTAGCCATAACGTCAGGGGCCATGTCCAAGACCAAGCTAATCATTTCGGGCAGTGTTGCAGGTTTTAACAGACGGAGAAGGGTGAAGAAACGCTCCAATAGGCTGAAGAAACGCTCCAATAGGCTGAGCCAGGTATGAGCATTCGATCCATCAAAGACCGGAAGGTCGATCTTTTTCAAACAAGTCTCACGCGTTGTTAGTGAAGACACTAATGTCGAAGACGATGTATCCTGAGTATCGGTAATCGGAAAAGAGGCAGGAATTTGTTGTAAGGGAATGGCGTGTACGTGCGATTGATTGCGAGAACGCAAATCCGCCGGGTTTGTCGATGAAGGTTGTTGCGATGCCGGAGAAGACGAACTCAGGAGGTGTAGGATTGTGTCGACTCGATCACTCAACGATTTGTGACGCTCCTCCGCCACAGTCTTCGATTCTTGCAAACCCGATTCGACTTTACCTAACCTCTCCTCAATCCGATCAAATCTGACCTCATGAACCTCCAAATGTGAAACTGTCTCAGCTGTAGCTGCTAATTCCGGCGGCCGTGTCATCGAATTGCTCTGAAGTCAGCTCAAAGACCGCACCATTTGTTAAGGGAAGAGACCCGATTCTTGCTGAATGATTCAATTGTATTTACTCAATGTTAAAAGGTTGCGAATCTATGCACAGAGATTCGATCCCCCTCTCTTCTCTCTCTCCTCCTATTTATAACAAACCCCCTGTATTCACTAATTACAAGTAAAACTATTACATCAACTATTGAGCATCCCCGTTAGATCCTCTTCTTACGTGGTCCGCACCATTGGTTCCTACCGAGGAGCTTTCCTTCTCCGAGTGTACACAGTCCAAGGCATATCACTAATACATCTCTCAATTTCACCAAAGAGAATCATAGCATTATGTAACATTTGTTCGTCAATCTGAACGGAAGGAGGGTACCCAATCCACAATACATTACTTGGTTGGCCATCTCCTTTACCATCTCCAGATGAGTGAGGATACTGTTACGCATGTAACAATCAAAGTTAAAACACTTGGCAAGAGCGTTTTAGTAAACTATTTACAGGCATGACATGTCAAAGCCAATAAAGGTCTACATATCACCAGCAAAAAGAAAAGCCTAGCCTGTTGTTTAGCACTCAGACTGCCATCCCTGCCATCGTTAGAGCCAGGCCAAGATTCCTAGAGAGAGAAAAATGTTACTTTTTTTCGGCACAAAAAAAAACGGATTCTGAAATATAAATGTTAGAGCAAAAAAGAATACAATGGATCAAAGATAATAATCCTACTAGATGTACAAGAAAAGTTGCCAGCCATTGAAGTTATATGCAACTCATAACACTTAAAAACAGTCCGTAGGAATATCTGAACAAAAAGCATACTAATACATAAACAAAACCCAACTAAAGGGTGCTTACTTTTCTTGGGCCTTGTGACCGAAGGAAATCAACTCGCAAATAGCTGCCACCCATTCTCTTTCCTTTAATATTCTTTGCCTGTATAGCAATCTTCCATGTCATAAAAGTCGATAAAAGCTGTCTTGCGTTCCTTGAGAAACCTAAAATCTTCGATTTTCCCAAATTTTCTGAACTCTGCTTCTAGGTCATCCTTTGAAACACTCGGGCTGATTCCACCCACCCCAAGACTCTTACAAGGTTTTGCCTGCAAGCAAGTAGGTTTCATGAAAAGCCTATACAGTATAGAGATACGTACAGTTTTCATAAATAAAACTTTAAACATATGAAACAACAAAGACCAAATCACACTCAAGTTAACAACCTACAAGAACAAAATTGTCTTTATTTCACATCAATTGCTACCCAAAACACACATGCTGACTTCAGGAGAACCATTCCTTAATAACACTAGAAACATGTCCTCAAAATCGACAAGACCTTTACATTGTTTGCAAGGAATCCCTCTGTTGATCATATTAGATATTGGTCGCGGGTAAATAGACCAAACTTTCACACACTATTGAGATAGGAAAACCAGAAAAAAGAAGCAAACATGCTTGTAAATTTTTTCACATTGGTGATAACAAACCCTCCATTGTACGGGTGTAACCTTATTATTACATCTCTGTGGTTAAATTGTGTAATCATGCCAACCCAGTCACTCATATCGACCTATGCACGACAAGTTTTTCGCACAACCTGCACTCTCGAACTCTCCAGTTATTATTCGAGAGACTGTGAGTCTGGCAGGAACTCGATATGCCAGCGTGCGAATTATCAGTGTAAACATTCATCCTCAAAGTAAGAGTAGCTGCATAAACTCATATTTGCTACGCATTTTGAGTTCATACTCGCTCTTGAGAGATTTAAATATAGCAAACTGGATGTAAAGGTGTAGACTGTGCTTCTTCATATTAGAACTCCCTAATGATGCTTCCATGACATCCTGAGCAGAGTGATATGCTAATCAAAACACTAGTTGTAGAGACCAAAGACCAACAAGCAAGCAATTATGGTACCAAATCGCACATCAATGAAATTTTGAGTTCGGAGTAAGTCTGTGAAGTCAGAAAGAAGTGACGACGAGTTTGATAAGCATTTGCTTCTTGTTCGCGAATCGTAATCTGGTTTGGCAACAATCTATCATGAAGCACAAAGTGATCATTGGTGACGTTGAGAAAATTCATTTCGAGTAGCGAAATTTTGTTAATCCGCCACAACACAAGCATGAGTCTAAGATTCGAAATTGATTGAGACAGACACTAAGGTATGAATTACCATAAAAAGAAGTTGAATATAGAGTATGAATTTCCAAAATCAATCTAACCATTAACAGACCATGAAAGTTAAGGAACAAACGACAATAGAAACCTAACGTAACGCAGAGATGAGAACAAACCCGTCGAGCGAATTCGATCTTAATCTGACTTCCATTTAAGTTAGCACCTTGAAGCGCCTCCTTCGCCGCCACAGCTTCTTCAACACGTCTGTAGTAGATAAACGCAAAGCTACGTGAAGAATACGCTGTGATTCTATCGATTTCACCAAACCTTCCAAACAAATCGATTAGATCGGATTCTGTTGTATCGGTTGTCAAACTACCAACCCAGAGATTGTTCGATTGAAATCCAAATCCATCTGGTTCTCGGCCTCTGGATGGCTTCATCATACCAGGAGAAATCGCCAAATCCTCTTCTCACTCCCGTTAAAGACCTAAAATCCTCTCGAGGGATATGGCTCTTATGAGAGTGTAGAAACTAGAAACTCTCGCACGTGTTTGCTAACTTAGACCACCTCTAAAGATGTTCTTAAAAAAAGTTTTTAAGATTAAATAAATTAAAAAAATTATAAACATGAGAGAGAAAATATATTGGGATTTTTAAACAAGATAATAAGAGATTCATTTGTACATAACTTTTTATAAAGAAAATTTAACTAAAAGTTAAATTATAGCAAAAATATATTAGTATTTTGTTGGTTAGAGACTCTTAATAGTCTCTAAACAAATGAAGGTGCTCTTAAGTAAATAACTACAGACCAATGGAAACGACACTTTACATTTATTACAACCGGTTAAACGACGACATTTCAATCAACATTTACATTCTGATAACCGACGCCGGTTTAATCAACATTTTACAATCTACTAAAAGGATGATGATGTTTTGATCAACATTTAAAGTGTGCAATGTACACTCCAACATTTCTGTAGTTAAATTTCACTTTTTGTGCCAAAGAAAATAATTGATGTGCGTTATTGTTTCTAAAACACTCCTTAGCTAAAGCTCGTTTAGGGCCATATATATTAATAACGACACAAATCCAACTCATAAAAGTCTTCAAATTTATAACAAAGAAAATCAGGAAAGGTGTTCTTAAACATGATAATGAGTCATTCAAAAGACATCAAAAAAATAACAAAATCTTCTAAGAGAAGGGTACCATCACAGATCCTGATTTCAAAAGATCTTCAAATGTCTTGCACACTCAAACCTGAAAATAAGAGATAACAAATCTAACTGAGATAAAGAAAACTTCCTGTGCTAATAACATACTTGAATCATTTCTATACTGATAAGACCTAAATACCAAATTCTAAGACTAATCATAGGAGTGAATAATGCATATCACAAAGTGTATATGACCATACTACATACAATACACTAACCCAAAGCCAATTACTAGTGATGAGTGATTCAAGTGTGTTTAAGTGCATGTTTGGGCTTGTGCTAAAGAGATTATGAACCTGGAGGAAGAGACTGCTTCAACTTATCAGCCTTCTCTTGGTCGAAGACACATAGTGTGTACAGGTACCTTGAGCACCTAACCTTGAACTTCACTATGTCCTTGCTTCTCTTGATCTTCACTGACCTAGCATCCTTCCTTCTGGCGGTCAAAAGAAAGTCCTTGATCTCAGTGATTTGCTTAGGCTGCATTATATCAAAATCAGAATCCATTTCCGCACAAACAAAAAATAACACGTTTTTGCACAAGAAATGCTTAATCATTTCAATAATAAGCTTAAGCCAATAGATCAATGACGAGAACAACTCTTAAAACTACTCGATTGTTAAAAATCAAACGCAAAGTCCACTATAAGAGATTCTAGTCATCTGAATGAGCAAAGCACAAATCACGAGAACGCATAACCAAATTCAGATGAAAGTATCAAAAACGGCGATGGCATAAAGCAAACACAAACGCTGAAACAGCTTCACTAGAGAATGATAAGAACAAAGACGACGAGAAATTACCATTCTCGGATTTGATTTTGTGACTGCAACTTTCTTCCACTATAGAGAACAAACACCGAATGCCAGACCCCAGCGTCGGAAGCAAATAGAGAACACTAAATATTATCTGGAAGAAGAAAACCCTAAAGTGTCATATTTGAATTTCCAAATCTACCCCTTTGGCCCATTAGTCAACAATTCCACTATTGGGCGTAATGGACCAAGATATTATATTTTTGGACCATCAAATATAAATTCTGAATTAAATTTGTATATAATATTGAAAATCTTCTATACTAAGAGAAAACAGATTACGTAGTCAATAATATATATATGATTTGTAGAAAGCGACCATCGTCACAAGTTGACATTACCTGAAAAAATAATTACAGTGGAAATTTTCTCCTTGGACGTAAACATTTAAACATAAAGAAGTTTAGCTTTATTAAAGATTACTTTATTTTGCTGCAAATGAATAATAGAAAATATTGTAAATAATTGTTGAGTGCAACGATTGAAGAAAGAAGCTTTTGTATATAAAAGGAGTAAAATGAAACACCTGTTCTAAAAATCATCGCCTATCTCCGATTAATCTCCACTTACTTGCTAAGTCCACCCTATTCACCTTAATTAATAATTAATCTCCTGAAATATTCAATTATTATTATTCTTTCTTTAATTTGATCATTTACTTTTCATTGTTTTGACATTTAGATTGGAAACATTTTATGTTCTATAGTAATTTATGTTCAAAATTTTAATAAACTTCACAACATTTGTTAAAAAAATATGTGTTCATGTGTTTACTAAAATTCTGAAAACAATGTTACATAAACATGTAATTATAATAGATTAAAATAACCTTAATCCTTGATTTTTGGATTAATCGCTAAGTTCATGTCAAACACCTAACTAGCACCTAGCGTCATGATATTTTGAACAAGGATTCCATCTGTGACATTGTTTCTTCTTTTAGTCTTAATAACAGCGACCCTATTGACTTTAATTAAACATATTAAAAATTCTTTTTTTTGTGTGCTATATAATATAATGTATAATAACAGAATCAAAATAAAAGACAATTAGATTAGTATTATGTTTGGTCTGGTCGAATGCCATCTTTATTGTGCTTTTTATCTGAATTTGACTTTAATAAATCGTGTTTATTCTATATAATATTGCTAGAATATGAAAATGTATTTACGAGCTTGTATCTGATTTCGATTCTAAAAAGTTACATGGTTCCACATAGTAGTATTGTATGATGTTTTGACGCGATCTATGAAAACAGCTATATTGTGATTGATATGGATCTTCTTTTTTATTTTGTTGATAATTCGATGTAAACCAACAAATTACGTGCCGACACTAAATGAAGCAAGTAATATATGATCAGCTACTATACCCCACATGGTTAATGAAAACATAATTACATTAAGATAGCAAAAATTGGTTAAGAAGATAAAAGAGCAAATAGGGGAACAAGCACATTTGTACGAGATACGAATCTAGCTTTGTATATTGCTGAAGATTCCACGTATGAACCTAAGTAATCTTGATAAAGAAAATAGACGGTCAGGATTCATCGTAAATCAACTTTAGGAATCTGTTTTAAGGAGAATAACATGTAACGACAAAATCAAGTGGTCCATTCGTGACATAAGCACCTATATATTACTATTATAAATTCCTCGGGCCACACATACTTAAAAGAAAATTAGTTATACTTTTATATCACAATTAGATCTACGTGTACAAAAGAATGATGTCATTAACAACACAAAAAAACACTAACCTACAATTTAATTAAATTTCAAATATGTCTTTAGTTATAGAAGAAAGACTTAGATCAGATGAGAAGAAGTCGGACAAAAATTTTGAATACCATTTTTTAAAAATTTAATCATACTTATCACTCTTTATTCCAATTGTCACTTATAATATTATATTTTATTCTACTCTTAATAAAAAATCAATTCTGCAGATTATGTCTAATTGGTATATTTTAGATACAGCTATTAAACAATTGAACATAAACATATAAAAACGATATACCAATGGAGTCATTATTACCTTTGAAATTGTACCAATTTGACCCTAATTATTTCAATAATTTTACCTGTTGGACTATAATATATCAAAATATATAAAGTTAAGTTCAAAATATCAAAATACATAACTCAATATCAATTGTTATTATATATATATATATTAATTGTACCAAATCAAATCACAAAACAATACCCAATTGTCTCAGTTGTTTTAAGTTGTTCTAAATACACTTTACTTATGTTTTTTCATCATTCTCATTATCAAGATTCTTATTCTCTAAAAACAAATAAGGATTTGAGCATAGAAACTTATCGACATCAGAGAGAAGTTGGGTTGCTATTAGATCAGAGGACCAAGGGATTCGTCTATTTTCTTCGTATGAGAATTTTGTCGCCTCATTTCTTATTACCTTTATTCGTCGTTTTATGATAAAAATAAAAATTAGAGATTCGATTTTTAAGTTATGAGTGGTTGAATCCGTAAATAAAATTAATTTTCATGATTTTTATGTTTTTTGAATTAATTTAGAAAAAAAGAAATTAAAAAAGAAAAAGAAAATAAAAGAGTGGCATTAGTGCATATGTTTTAAGAAAAGATGCTATTTTAACTATTATTCCGAGGGTGTCTACCTTAAAAAAATGATGAGAGGGAGTCTCAAAACATTTTGTACTCTTGTTTGCAATTATTGAACAGCTAATATTATTTTTTTAACCTGTAATGAATAATTACCATGTCTTTACCGACAGAAGCTCCTATACTATGGGAGATTCTAAAATTTTAACTTAATATGATTATGTGATCAATTAGTATATCAAATGATCTGTTTAAACAAATAGCTTACGTCTAAGACCAGTTCTGCTTCTGAAATTTTGTCTTCTTTTTAATCTATATTATATTTAAAGTTAATGATATTGTATAATTGTCAAACACAAAATACTTATATGTAAAATGACATAATTAAAACCAAGTAAAGCTTGAAAACTTTTAACAGGCTTAATCTAAAATAATAATCTCTTTAAAATATTTTTTCTCCGTAATTTAGAATGACTCTCATATAATCATGAAAAGCAACAAGGAAGTAAAGGAGAATTTGAAGTTAAGCAATGAAGATCACAAGACAGTTTTGAAGATTTCAGCCGGTCCAATTACAAGATCACGGGTTAAACAAATCAAGTAGAGTATTTGTGGATTTATTCAATGCCTTTTGGACAAAGAGCAACATAAGGAATCTATTGGACTTAATATTGGTCAAGTCCAACCCACTTTGAGCTTTCTACAAGTCCAAGAGAAATCTTAAACCAAGTCTTAAAGTCCAGCCCATGAATAGTGACGAATTTGGAAGATTAAAAGATATTTTTGCATCACAAAAGTTTAAGAGTCCTTCTAATTCAAATCATAATAAATTGTGACATTTACTTGTCATTTACTTAGTAGTCTTTACTCTTCATTTCAAGACATTCAATAAGTCTAAAAGTATCTAGAGAGTCCTTTCTTTTCCTTATAAACTCATGTAATTCTCATTTGTGAGGATCCAACTTTTTATCAATAAATTTGAGAGTGATTCTCTTTTGTTCTTTGTGAACTTTTCGTTCTTTCTTGGTGTCACATCCAAGGGATCAAACTACTGTATCAAGTGATTTTCATCACACTTGTGTGGTCATTCATAGTCATTGACGTGAAGGGGCGAGTCGAAACAGCAACAATCTTTGGTTTAATATACTAAATGTGGGGGCTACTCGAGTCAACAGTCTGTGGTTCCACCACCTTGCTTAATTGAAGGCAAGTTGAAAACAACTACAATCTTAGGTTTGATATATCTAAGGTGGGGGTTACTCAAGTTCTTTGAAGACCAATGACTATTCTTACAACTTGAAGTGATGATTCCTTCGGGATTCCGCATCATTTGGTATCAGAGCACACTTCCAAGTTAGTTAATCTTTTTTTTTTCTATATATTCATCTTCTATCTTTTCATCTTCTACTTTTCCAACTTCTATCTTTTCATCTTCTATCTCTTCATCTTCTATCTTTTCATTTTCTATCTTTCTAACTTCTATATTTTCATATTTTCTTCTTATTTAATTAAAGAAAAAAAAACAAAAAAAGCAAGAAAAAAGAAATATCTAAAAAAAGAAAAAAAAACTCTTTATCTTCAATTATTTATTAAAAAAACTTGTTCGTTGTTTGTTTGTGTACCAAGATCTATCTAATACTTGAGTTTTGTGATACTTGTTAGGTCATTGACCCTTGTGGAAAGCAAATCAAAGAGTGTTTGATTAGTTATATAAGAACATTTTGATATTCAAAAAGAGAGGAAAAAAGTGTAAGGTTATGAGAACATTTGAGAGAAAAGCCAATAATTTGAGAGAAACACTTGTGTGTCAAACACTAGAGAGATTGTGAGGCATTTTTCTATCAATAAATCTTTTTCTTACAGGTTCTAAGTATGTCAAACGACAATAACAACAATTCGGAGGGTGAGCAAATACAAGCAATTCCAAATCTCCAAATTAAAGATTTGATGGGAGAGATGACCCGTTTGTTGAGAGTTGAGATGAAAACAGTCAATGAACGTTTGAATCAAGTTCAAAATGAGATAATACTTAGGCAACAACCTCGGCTGCCTAACGTACAAGGAGATCCACCACTGACAGAAGTACAAAGAGACGGTGTTGACTACTATGGTCGAGATGGACACTCATCTAACTCGAGTCGAAGGAGACCTAGATGAGCTAGGGAAGAAAGATGTCGGACTGAAGATAATTTAAGGGGACTTAGGCTGTAAATTCCATCATTTTAAGGAAAGAACGATTCATATGCCTATCTCGAATGGGAGTAAAAGATTGAAGTCGTTTTTGATTGTCAGGACTATTTTGAGCTCAACAAGGTACGAGTTGCAGCCACTGAATTTTATGATTATGCCATTAATTGGTGGGATCAAGTGGTGACAATCAGGAGAAGAAATAGAGAAAGACCCATTGAGTCTTGGGAAGACATGAAAACCTTGATTAGACGATGGTTTGTTCTTAGTCACTATCACCGAGAGTTACATCAAAAACTTAGGACATTGGTGCAAGGCAACCGAAGTGTGGAGGATTATTTTCAAGAGATGGAAATACTTATGATTAGAGCCGACATAGACGAAGATCGTGAAGCTACCATGGCCATATTTCTTAGTAGTTTGAATCGTGAGATCCAAGACCGAGTAGAGATGCAACATTATGTGGAATTGGAAGATATGTTGCATAAGGCTATCTTGGTAGAGTAGCAGCTCAAGAGGAAGGGTAGCACATGTCAAACTTATGTTATGATTTCTATTACTCAACCTTTTAGCTACTCACACGAAGACAAAACTGTTCCAAAGCCAAAGTTTGAATTCAAGCCGAATACTAGCCGAAAAGAGGTCAAAGGTAAAGTTGAACCCTCTTTTACAAGAAATCTTGATGTGCAATGTTTTAAATGTCATGACAAGGGACACTATGCAAATGAATGCTTAAACAAGAGGGCCATAATACTTAGAGCCAATGGAGAGTACGAAACCGAAGAAATAAGTGGTTTCAGACTCTGTGTCATCTCAAGATGAGCTGGAGTTACCTGCAAGCAAATGTTATATTTTGGTAGCTAGAAGGAATTTGAGTGTGCAAGGTAAACTAGAGGAGAACGTGCAGTGTGAGAATCTATTTCACACGTAATGTCTTGTTCTTGATAAGGTGTGTAGTCTTATAATTGATGGTGAGAGTTGTACGAATGTGGCGAGTACTACACTTGTGGAGAAACTGAGATTGACTACTCGAAAAAATCCCAAGCCGTATAAGCTTCAATGGTTAAGTGAGTTTGGAGAACTCAAAGTGTCAAATCAAGTTGTGGTTTCATTTAGCATTGGAAAGTATAAGGACGAGGTGATTTGTGATATTTTTTCTAATGGAGGTTGGGCATATTCTTCTTGGGAGACCGTGGCAGTTTGATCGGAAAGTCGTTCATGACGGTTTCACCAACAAGCATTCATTTGGTTATAATGGGAAAATTGTTATGCTTGTTCTTATGACTCGTAATGAGATCTACCAAGATTATTTGCTTCTAGATAATGTGAGGAGAGAGCTATGAGTGACTCAAACACAAAACACCAAAAAGAGAGTGAGATTGAGAGAGAAACACTAAAAAAAAGTGAGCTTAAGAGTGAAACACACAAAGAGAGAAAAAAGAGAAAATACCAAAATTTCTTTGTGAGGTCAAGTGAGATAAAGAGAGCTTTGGTTTCACATCATCCTATATTTGTACTTATATACAAAGAGGTCTTTATGAGTTCTACTAACCTTGACCCCGGTTTGCCTAGTGGTGTTTCTTCTTTGTTGCAGGATTTCAGAGATGTATTTCTGGATGAGAGCCCTAGAGGTTTACCTCCAGTCCGAGGGATTGAGCATCAAATAGACTTTGTACCCGGAGCCTCCATTCTAAATCGTCTGGCCTATAGAACCAATCCAGAAGTGACCAAGGAGTTGCAAAGGCAAGTGAGTGAGCTGATGGAAAAATGATATATCTGTGATAGCATGAGTCCATGTGTCATGCCCATTTTACTAGTTCCTAAGATGGATGGAACTTGGCGCATGTGTGTTGATTGTAGATCCATTAATAATATCACGGTAAAGTATAGACACCCAATTCCTCGCTTAGATGACATGTTATATGAGATGCATGGTTCTTGTGTCTTTTATAAAACTGATCTTAAGAGTGAATATCACCAAATTCGAATGAAAGAGGGTGATGAATGGAAACTTGCTTTTAAAACAAAACATGGTCTTTATGAGTGGTTAGTCATGTCTTTTGGATTAACTAATGCACCCAGCATGTTCATGAGGTTAATGAACCATGCTTTGAGACATTTTATTGGTTTGTTTGTGGTTGTCTACTTTGATGATATTCTGTTTTTTAGCAAAAGTTTGGAAGAGCACAATGAGCATTTGAAATTTGTTTTAGGTGTACTAAGAAAAGAAAAGCTATATGCTAACTTGAAAAATGTACCTTTTGTTCGGATAACCTTGTGTTTCTTGGGTTTGTTGTAAGTACACATGCCATTCAAGTAGACGAGGAGAAAGTGAGAGCAATCCAAGAATGACCAAGTCCTAAAACCGTAGGAGAAATTTGAAGTTTCCATGGACTTGCTGGATTCTATATACGATTTGTTCGTGATTTTAGCATTATTGTTTCCCCACTTACTGAAGTGATCAAGAAAGATGTTGGATTCAAATGGGGAGAAGCTCAAGAGAATGTGTTCCAACAACTTAAGGAGAAACTCACCAATGCACCACTTTTATTTTTGCCTAACTTTCTTAAAACATTTGAGACTGAATGTAATGCATTAGGTGTAGGCATTTGAGCTGTGCTTATGCAAGAGAAGAAGCCAATCACTTACTTTAGTTCAAAGTTTGGAGGAACAACTCTAAACTATCCGACTTATAACAAGGAGTTGTATGCTTTGGTTATAGCTTTGCAAACATGGCAACACTATCTTTGTCCAAAAGAATTTATGATTAATACGAATCATGAGTCTTTTAAACACTTGAAAGGTCAACATAAACTAAATAAATGACATGCTCGTTGGATGAAGTTTATAGAAATGTTTCTTATGTCATACGGTATAAGCAAGGAAAGGAAAACATTATGGTTGATGCGTTATCAAGAAGATATGCACTACTATTCACTCTTGATGCTAAGGTTCTTGGTTTTGAGCACATTAAAGATTTATATGAAACTGACCTTGACTTTATGAAGTGTTTAGGACTTGTGTGAAGCATGCGTATGGAAAGTTCTATCTTCATGAGGGTTTTCTATTCTATGAAAATAAATTGTGCATTCTTAATTATTCTTTGAGAGATCTTTTGGTTAGGGAATCACATGGAGGAGGCCTTATGGGACATTTTGGCGTCTCCAAGATCATGGTTGTTCTAAAAGAACATTTCCATTGGTCGCATATGAAAAGAGATGTGGAACGAATTTGTGCAAGGTGTGTTACTTGTAAGCAAGCTAAGTCTAAAGTTCAACCTCAAGGTATGTATCTCCCATTGCCTATTCCGAGTGAACCATGGACTGATATCTCAATGGACTTTGTCCTTGGGTTGCCTAGAACTAAGAGAGGTATGTAATCTATCTTTGTGGTAGTAGACCGATTTTCTAAGATGACACATTTCATTCCTTGTCACAAATATGATGATGCTACATTTGTTGCTGATTTGTTCTTTAAGGAAGTTGTGCGTTTACATTGCATGCCTACGACGATTGTTTCAGATCGAGACATTAAGTTTCTTAGTTATTTTTGGAAAACATTTTGTGGGCTAAGTTAGGGACAAAGTTATTATTTTCTACTACTTGTCATCCACAAACTGATGGACAAACTGAAGTAGTCAATATGACTTTATCCACTCTATTGCGTGCTATAATTTAAAAAAATATCAGAACTTGGGAAGATTGCTTGCCTCATGTTGAGTTTGCTTATAATCATTCCATCCACTCGGCTACTAACTTTTCACCTTTTCAGATTGTGTATTTTAATCCCTTAACTCCATTGGATTTATCACATTTACCTTTCAATGAGCTTGTGAGTTTAGACGGGAAAAAGAAAACTGAGATGGTCAAGAAGCTTCATGAAAATACGAGGCTTAACATTGAGCAAAAGACTAAGCAATATCAAAAGAAAACCAACAAAGGAAGGCGTGAGAAGAGCTTTACACCCGAAGGTTTAGTTTAGGTTGGCATGAGGAAGGAACGATTTCCAGCTCAAAGGAAGTCTAAGGTAATGGCAAGGGCCATTGGGCCATTTCGAGTCTTGCAAAAGATCAATGAAAACACCTACAAGATAAACTTGCCAAGTGAGTACAAAATCAGTTATAGCTTTAACATTTCTTACTTGATTCCTTTTGATGCAGATGAACTGATTTGAGGTCAAATCCTTTTCAAGAGGAAGGGGATGATATGATCATGGAAAACAACAAGGAAGCTAAGGAGAACTTGGAGCTAAGCAATGAAGATCACGAGAGAGCTTTGGAGATTCCAGCCGGTCTAATTACAAGATCACGGGCTAAGCAAATCAATGAGAGCATTTGTGGATTTATTCAAGATCTTTTGGAAAAAGAACAACATAAGGAATCCATTGGACTTTATACTTGCCAAGTCCAACCTAATTTGAGCCTTTTACAAGTCTAAGAGAAGTCTTAAATCAAGTCTTAATGGTTAGCCAATGAATAGTGATGAATTTAGAAGACCAAAAAATATTTTGCATCAAAAAAGTTCAAGAGTCCTTCTCATTGAAGTCATAATAAATTGTGACATTTACTTAGTAGTCTTTACTCTTCATTTTAAGACATTCAATAAGTCTAGATGAATCTAGAAAGTCTTTTCTTTTCTTTATAAACTCATGTAATTCTCATTTGTGAGGATCCAACTTTTTATCAATAAATTTGAGAGTGATTCTCTTTTGTTCTTTGTGAACTTTTTGATCTTTCTTGGTGTGTCATATCAAAAGGATCAAAGTGGTTTATCAAGTGATTTTCATCACACTTGTGTGACAATTTCTAGCCATTGGCCTGAAGGGGCGAGTCGAAACAACAATAATCTTTGGTTTAGTATACTAAAGGTGGGGGCTACTCGAGTCAACATTTCGTGGTTCCACCACCTTATTTAATTGAAGGCGAGTTGAAACAACAACAATCTTTGGTTTGATATACCTAATGTGGGGGTTACTCAAGTTCTTTGAAAACCAATGACTATCCTTACAAGTTGGAGTGACGATTATTTCGGGATTGCGCGTCAGACTCTCACAAAGATGATTCAAATTTAGAATACTTTATTTATTCAATTAATTTTACGGGTGTATTTTACCTAATTTATAAAAGACTTTTTATTTACATATCAACAAAAAGTTAACTACTTGACAAAAATAGTCTTAGATATACTGTTTTCGTTAAGCACACATTATAAGTTTATAATAATAGCAACACAAATTATATTAATACATGGAGCTCGTATAGCAACATATATAACAGTATTTTCAATGTTAAAAAGAAATATAATAGTACTTTCAATACAAAGAAAATATATAAAAGATTATTTTAAAATTATATAATAAAATTAAGTTGGTTGAATTGATGAGGATTTTCCTAAGTTCTAACTCCAACAAACTTGATTATCTGATGCGTTTTGCAAGAAACCAGATCTTTATACGAGAATTCCATAAAGATATGTATACTATAATACTGTGTAGCATAATGGTTTAGTTAAATAAGGAAAGTCGGCCTGCGAAAGAGGAGGAAGTGACAGCTCTTTCTCTCTGACAGAGAGGAATGAAGGAGAAGACTTACGTCATGTCTTGTCCAATCTTACTTACTTACACGTGTCACTTCTCCCTTCACCCTATATTATCACACTTATCCTTTCTCAATTTCTTTCATTTTTCTATATTAAATTTTGAGCTTTTCATTCTTTTTTCTTCGAAAGAGATTTCTTTTTTCCTAAATATATTTTTGTAAAATACTTTATACAATAATTTAAAAATTAATTATAGATTAGATTTTATTAATCTAAATTATCAATTTACATTTTCACCTGCATCTCTCATTACTCTTTGTAAATTATATATAATTACTTTAAAATATACATATATATAACATTAATATATACGGTTGAAATTACTTTGAAAATAGAAATTAGATTCCATACAGATTGTGTGACGTAGTTTTACTTTTATTCAATATTTAGATTCTTTACCCGAGAAAATACCAACAAGAAACAAAGCATAGAAATGCTGCCTAACATTCGTATACAAATAAAAGTCAAAATTCTGTGATAAATTTTCCATAAAACCGAATATTGTTATAAGTCTACAGTTTTAAGGATTATAAGTGGATACTTTACATTACAAAATTAATAAATATTCATTTACTTTTCTCATATGTCATCTGTGGTGGTGGGTCCATTAATAGTATCGTTTTATCTTTTTGCGGCTCATCAGTAATTCAAGCCTGCACGCCAAAAGCAGAGTAACTATATAAATCGCGTTTTAAAATCGCGATTCCAAACAAAGAAATCATTTTTCATCTTCTTCGTCTTAAAAACAAAACCACAGAGTTTCTCCTCCATTAATGGAACCGTCTCTCTCTCTCTCTCTCATTGCTGATGTAGCTCCCACGAGCTTAAGAGTATTGTAGCGCAATTTCCTCTAACAGAAAAAAAAATCAGCTTTCTATATTATCTTTCTTCGGTGTCTTTTACAATAAAAAGTTTCCTCTTTTATCTTTCTTCTGTGTCTCTACTTTCGAACTCTTCAACACTGTCTTAAAGCTTCATGCTTCAGGTCTAATATTTTAATTCTTCCTTAATGTGTTCTTGCTTTCGTGTTTTGATAGCAAAATTCTTAGATTTTAAGTTGTTCAGTTCTGGGATTTGGGAATATATTTCCTTTTCCTTGCGGTGAAGTTTGTCCTATTTAGTAACTGTAGCTTATTTGTGAATTTAATTTGGTGTTTGCTATTGTTTTCTTGTGTAGGGTAATTTGAAACCAATCTACTAAACATCTCTATCAAGGTCTTTGGTCAATCTGATCACAGAAAAAATGGAAAACATTTTTGAGTCTAGAGAAAGAAGTTTATGTTTTCCAGATATTCCAGCTGAAGAAATGGATGGTTGGGTTAAGAATTTGATCTCTGAAGACGATATGTTTAGCTCTTCCTCACCTTCAGAGCTTATGAATTTCGAATCTATTGCTTCATGGTGCAATAACTCTTCTGCTACTGATATGTTCTTCACTCAATATGGCTTATCAACCTCTCAATCTACAACGTCTTTTGGAGGTTTTAACGAATTACATGTAGCTAACTCGAGGGCTGGAAGTTTTCAAGATCTCACTCGTTCTTTCCATGGCTTAGAAGGCTCTTACGTTGGTGAAAAAAGATCTGTACATGAGATGAGCTCTCAGTTTTATTGCTTATCTGATTCTGAAAAAGATAGCGTTAAACGATGCAGGAGTAATTTTCAGAAGAGTAGTTTAACAGACGCAATAGACTGTAGTGTTCCAAGGTCGTTGAGCCACTCACTTGATGAAAAGATGCTTAAGGCATTACATTTGTTTATGGAGTTTTCTGGAGAGGGAATTCTGGCACAGTTTTGGACTCCTATCAAGACAGGAGATCAGTACATGCTTAGTACTAGTGATCAGGCATACTTGCTTGACTCTAGGTTATCTGGATACCGTGAAGTGTCAAGGAAATTCAGCTTCTCTGCAGAAGCAAATCAATACTCGTATCCTGGTCTTCCGGGAAGAGTGTTCATCTCTGGAGTTCCTGAGTGGACGTCAAACGTGGTGTATTACAAGACCGCTGAATATTTAAGGATGAAGCATGCAGTAGATCACGATGTTCGTGGTTCAATTGCAATACCTGTCCTTGAAGCATCTGGAACATCTTGTGCTGCTGTCCTGGAACTTGTGACATGTAGAGAAAAACCTAACTTTGATATGGAGATGGACTCTGTTTGCCGTGCTCTGCAGGTTAAATCGCCTTCTCTCTCGTTCTGTCCTCCTTGTGTGTATGTGTATTTGTTTGTTCTTGTGTTTATGGAAAGGTTCAGTGGTTAGTCTTCTTCACTAGTAGAGAACTTATCTAGAAACATTACTGGGAGTAAATAAATATAAGTGAGGTCTGGAGAAAGTCTTCTCCAAATCTGATTGATGATTCTTTTTCTTGTACCCAGTAAATATGGATTTCTCTTTGTTTTCTTAATTTAACTAACTTATATCTTCTTTGATGAAGATCATATGAAAGAACAATCGTTGCAAGATTGATGTTTTTGTTTATTTTTGTCAGGCCGTGAATTTACAAACATCAACTATTCCTCGTCGTCAGGTACATCTGAACCAAGACTAAAATTTGATTCGTTCCTGTTATATTTCTGTGCTCAATCCAGCTCTTTGTTTTTCAGTACCTTTCGAGTAATCAAAAAGACGCTTTGGCTGAAATTGGAGATGTTCTCCGAGCAGTGTGCCATGCGCACAAGTTGCCTTTAGCCCTAGTTTGGATTCCCTGTAGTTACTCCAAAGGAGCGAAAGATGAGTTGGTAAAGGTTTATGGAAAAAATTCTGAGGAAAGTTCTCTTCTTTGCATAGAAGAGACAGCTTGTTATGTGAAAGATATGGAAATGGAAGGTTTTGTGACTGCATGTTTGGAGCATTATTTGAGAGAAGGGCAAGGTATTGTTGGCAAAGCACTCAAATCAAACAAACCGTCTTTTGCATCAGATGTAAAGACATTTAATATCTGCGAGTACCCTCTTGTTCAACATGCTCGGAAGTTTGGTCTTAATGCTGCAGTTGCTACCAAACTGAGGAGTACATTTACCGACGAAAATGATTATATACTTGAATTTTTCTTACCTTTAAGTATGAAGGGAAGCTCAGAACAACAACTTTTACTGGACAATCTCTCAGGCACAATGCAGAGAATATGTCGCACTCTGAGAACTTCTTCAAACACAGAATCAAATGAAGTAACTAAAAATGGTTTTCCTAGTGGAAATATATCAGATTTCTCACAAGCTACTGTATCCGAAGAAAGCTTCCAGACAACATTGCTGGATACTGACGTCCACTCTACTAGAAGTATCTTCTCGAACATATCATGTAATAAAACAAATGATGTAGCAGATTCTCAAGGAAATCTTCAGCAGGTATATGAAGTATCTAATTCGTTTATACTCTATATTTGATAATGGCTCGTAGATATTTTGAATCATGCTTCTAGGTATAGAGACTGATCTTTTATACATCTTATGCAGGAAACTTGCGGAGCAAAAAGAACAGAGAAGAAGAAAAACAGTACAGAGAAGAATGTGAGCTTAAACGTGCTCCAACAATACTTCTCAGGGAGCCTAAAGGATGCTGCGAAGAGCCTCGGTGGTGAGAATTGGTCTTCATTACTTGTAATCCCATATGTTCTTAGATATTTATGATTTTTCTTTTACTAAACACTCGGATGCTTTTTTGTTTAACTGTAGTTTGTCCGACTACACTAAAACGGATATGCAGACAACACGGAATTATGAGGTGGCCATCTCGCAAGATTAACAAAGTGAACAGATCACTAAGGAAAATACAAACAGTGTTGGACTCTGTTCAAGGTGTGGAAGGAGGGCTGAGGTTTGACTCGGTAACTGGAGAATTTGTAGCTGTTGGCCCTTTTACTCAAATGAGTGCATCTTCTCATAATGATGATTCATTTGTAAGAGGCCAGGAGGATTTAAATGAAGATGCACCGTTTGAGATTCTGAAAATTAAGTCCAATGATGATGCAGCTAAGTTGGATGGAGGAGTAGGTAAGAGTGTATTTCTTCTATTATAGAAGTCTTTCTGAAGAGGGCCAACAAAATTGCTGAAGAGTCTAATAAGCTACTTTGTACTTGTTCAGGTTCCTTAATGGAGCCATGGGATTGGATTAGAAAACAGTCTGTCTTGAATTTCATTGATGATTTCGACATAGGAAAAAAGAGTGAAGTGAAAAAGAATGATGAGAAGCTTTCTGTTCGAAGGTGTTTGAGCTCTCTAGCACTTGCAGATGATGGGAAAAATACAAGAATCGGGTGCAGTAAAGCTATCTCTGAATCAAACCAATCAATATCGAGCAGCATGTCGGATTCATCAAATTCAGGTGCAGTTGTGCTTGGAAGTCCATCTACTACCATGGAACAAGATTGGAACCAAACCAGAACCACAACAATTTCAGCGAGAGCGGATCAACGCTGACTGTAAAGGCCACCTATAGAGAAGACACTATACGGTTTAAGCTTGATCCATATGTTGTTGGGTGCTCTCAGCTCTACAAAGAAGTGAGTAAGCGTTTCAAGCTGCAAGATGGTGCCTTTCAGTTGAAATACTTGGATGATGAAGAAGAATGGGTGATGTTGGTCACAGATTCTGATCTCCGTGAATGCTTAGAGATATTAAACAGTATGGAAAACATACAGTGAAGTTTCTGGTCGTGATTTACCTAGTGCCACGATAGAAGTTCTGCAGGCAGCAACGGGTACTACCTCGGAACAGGTGCCTAGCACCAATCTTATCTTTTGTATAATCATTAGTCACTACCTTATAAAAACTTTAGGTATGCTTGTGAGTTGACGAATGTATATAACCATAGATAGACACAAATGTTGTAGTTTGGTTTCACAAAAGTTGTACAAAGTTAGATCTTGATGAATATACTCTGAGTTGGTAACAAGGAGATAAAGGCTCAGAGAATCCGATGAAGATACTTTTATGATAATACGAAACTATTAGGGGATTTCTGTAATAAAGTAAAACTAATAGGAATTATATGTAATAAACTGAAAATATAAAAAGGAACGTTTATTTCTTTCTCTCTGCGGCGCTTCTAAAGCACTCTTCTCGCCGCCACTTCTCTCTTTGATCTCTTGAGCATCCGAAGCAGGTGAAAGATTCGTCTTTTCATATATTTTGAAGGTATTCGGCTTCTCAATTTCTCTAGAGGCTCGTATAGTTGTTCTTTGCTAGTCAAATCGGGACTGTTTTCAAGGACTTAAGAGTGTTTAGGGTTTCTCAGTTTCGCTCCGTGTTGCAGATGGCGAGCAATATTATCATGTTCGAAGATATCTTCGTGGTCGATAAGCTAGACCCTGATGGCAAAAAGTTTCGATAAAGGTACATACTTTTATAAAGCTCAATCACGGCTTCTAATGCTTGTTATGCCTTAAAATCGATGTTTATCCATAGCTGTTTCGTTTCTGAGTTGTAGTGGTTTGAATATCTTCCTGTTTGTCCTTTTGTTTTGGTCTTTCTTAGTTTGTTGTTCTGTTTTCGGATTGAGAGGCTTTCTCTTAGGAAAACTAGACTGATTGTGTCTGTGTGTGGTTGTGGTTTACAGTTACGCGTGTTGAAGCTAGAAGCCACAACTTGGAAATGTTTATGCATTTAGATGTTAACACAGAAGTGTATCCGATGGCTGTTGGTGATAAGTTCACAATGGCTATGGCTCCCACGCTTAATCTCGATGGAACCCCTGATACGGGATACTTTACTCCGGTAACAAAGTCAACTGCTTTTTATATGCTTGATCCTTTTTTGTGTGTACAGACAGACTCTTGTTTGCTTGGCCAATTCTTATGAATGGTAACAGTGATCCCGTATTGGGATTCGGTTAGAGCATGTTAAGATATAACCTTTAATACTGATTGCGGAACATAGCAGCTTAGTTGGTTTGATTCAGAAAGCCTATCTTGGAATATGAGTAAAAGTATATGGAACCTGAACATGAATCTGAAGATCTAACTTTGCAATTCACGAATGTTGTTCGCTCATCTCAACATTGATCATGGTTTCCATCTCAATACATTGCAGGGAGCAAAGAAAACGCTCGCAGATAAGTATGAATACATCATGCATGGGAAGCTTTACAAGATTTCTGAGCGTGATGGCAAAACGCCAAAAGCGTAAGAATCCCATAAACCTAGACCAATATGACCAAACTTTTCCAAATCTGATCTACTTACTGATTTAACCATCATGTTTTGGTTTCTTTTGCGTTTCCAGAGAGCTATATGTTTCGTTTGGTGGCCTGCTGATGTTGCTTCAGGGAGATCCAGCTCACATTTCTCACTTTGAACTTGACCAGAGGCTCTTTCTACTCATGAGGAAGCTGTGAGATGCCATTGTGTTGCCATTATCCTGGAATTCTCGCATAAAAACCAAATTAACAGAGAGCTTTATGTTATGGTGAAAAACTTGCTACTTTAAGTTCTGTTATCTTTCATGAAGCAACAACCTCTTTTACAAAAGCAAGTTCTCAATGGGGATTTAACGTCCCCTTCCGTGATATGACTGATTCATTTTAAATGTGTTTGTCCTCTTAGCTATTGAAGATTAACACTCGAGACCAAGGGCATATAGAAAACAAAGTTTGTTTCCTTTATAACCACTCTTCACTGGTGTGCAACATCTCTTTTAAATATATCAAGTCAATAAAACTCAAAATTTTCATATTCTGACTATCAATCAGGAATTTTTCTATAAGAATCAAGTGAAGTTTTTGTAGTTGTTACTCGTGCTTGTATCCTGAAGCCTTCCCACTTCTCCCAACAATGTAAGGCTCAGGCGAAGTATTATCGCTGTTTATCTCTAGACCACGATAAGCACGGTTGAGGAAATACTCGGGTCCTGATTTTGCAGCAATTTGTTTAGTGAGTGAGCTGTGATCTTTGCCTCTCAATTGCAATGCCTTCTCCGCAGCTTGTACCAACGCCATTGTCTCCCCTGTGTCTTCCTGTCCACTCTCAACTTCATCTGCATCATGTAGCAAAACGGTTTGTCAAAAATAAAATCATGGAATAAGTAAAAGCTTTTTTTGATTAAATAATGTATCGAGCTTTTTACGTTACCATTTGTATTGTGATCCTCTACGTAACCACCTTGGAAGAAGGAGAACCGTGGCTCCTCCACTCGGCTATGTGTTTCTGATTCTGATTTTACGGAGTTAATCACATCTTGGAAATGAATTAGGTATGCACCCGTCCATTCACTCTCTCTGTGGAACCGGAAACCCCGAAGACACCAATAAAGGAACTCGTGGATCGAATACCAAAACTACAAAGTTTATTGCATTACAATAAATTCTCTCTGTACCTGCTGAAAGCAAGGTTGGCTTCAAACGGAGTTATGACCGGGGACATGAACTCTTTGCTATCTAAAAGAGCTGTTTTGGGCGCATGAGATGTAGATAAAAACATCGCACTAAGAAAAATCATTAGACAGAAAAATAAATTACTCATTTGACATGTGCACCTAAATGACAAGCCTTAGAATAACACACCTCGGGGAAGTTTGCCAGTTTGGCCGGATTAGGCCTTCCCATGGCAAGAATGTAAGAATTTTTTCCAGCTGCAGATATAAGTGCTTGCATATGGTGAATCATATGAAGGTAACCAGCTGCAGTCAATGCCTTGCGATATTAGTACACATTCGAACTTATCCGTTTTGACATCACACATGCAGAGAATAAGACTTACCAACACCAAGAGTTCCCACTAAAATACCTATAATGTTCGCATCCTTGGCTTTTTCCACCAAGAAATATCTGCATCAGAGTATGAAGAAACAGAATGGATTATCAAAGTATGATGTCAACTTGAAACAAGTGATCATACCGTCGTTCAAGTATCCTTCTTTGTTGAGTAAACTCCGTCACCAAAGAATCTTCTTCCGCATCATATCTGACTAAGATCAACAAACAAAGATAACCAAGATAATAAAGTTATTCAAACGTTTGACACTACCAGGAATCTAGATTAAGAAAGTGGCCATGGATAAAGCCAGATACCTATGTCACAACCATTGAAGGTCAATACTACATTGGCGAAAGCTGAATTGTCAGAACCAATCCAGAAAAGTAAATAGTCCTCGATTTTGTTTTGTTCTGGTAAGTCCCAAGTTAGCCCTCCTAAACTATAATGTGTAGATGAGGACAAGCTATCACTAGAATCGCTTTCGCCAGATGATCTTGGATGTTCCATGGTTTCTCTAGCGTCTTTGGATGGACTAATAAATAAACACAAAAACATTGGCTACAGAGAACTTCAACTGAGACTCGGTCTTCGATGATCCTAATTCTTCCAACAATGCTTCTCAGATTTGAGGAATCACGTGAGCGTAGTCTAGTCCATAAAGAATCTACAAACAAAGTAAAGATTGA
Organism: Lepidium sativum; assembly: GCA_023374145.1. Lineage (NCBI taxonomy): Eukaryota > Viridiplantae > Streptophyta > Magnoliopsida > Brassicales > Brassicaceae > Lepidium > Lepidium sativum. Next base: position 3,009 of record JAKUCM010002754.1, on the reverse strand, counting down.
GAAAACAGATTCCTTTCATCACTATTTCATCAGAAACATAAACTAGCCTAACATACCATAATAGGCTTTTCACTTTTCAATGCATAATCAATCAAATTCTTAACACAGCTTGAGACGTTTATTGAATCTTTCCCAAAAACGAAGAATGCTGGAAGAACTGATGTCCTGCGAAAACATAAGACTTCACAATAAGAAAGTTTTGTACAAGGTAATTATAGGTGAAGAACACAAATTAAGAACACGTATATGACTTACGGGCTTAAACATGTTTGACCGTAATGGACAACACATTCAGCATTAATATGCATAGCTCCAACTTCATCAATACAGCAACTACCATAAGTTGTGTCTGCCATAACAAAGAACCTAAATTCTCTATCATCTTCACTTCTTTCAGTATTCGTCTGCTTAAGCAAACGGGTTTTGTTCTTAAGAGCAGTCACGACCTTAGTCGAATACTTTAACAACTCATCCGGGAACTAACGCAGAAAGAAAACAAAGAGAAAAAAACCTAAGCTTTATATCATATCATATTCAGTAAAGTAACCAGTTCGGCTAATAAAAATCAAACGTAAAAGAAGTTCATTCAGAAATTGGACTCATGAAGAAAAGTTTAGTTACCTGTAAAGCGATTCTGGTGAAGCTTTTGCTGATTATGAACTCTGCTGTTCGATCTATCTCATAACTTGATTCAAATTCCATCTTCAGATATTAATCCGAGAAACTTAACAAACTTGCCGGCCGAATTCGACTTCGATAGTCGGAGGAGAGGAAAAAAATGGCGGCTGAAGAAACAATCGACGAAAGTAACCCGGTTTGAGAAATTTATTATATTGCAGGCTTTTCGAGCTTAATAATATTAAGCCCAATCCAATTTATATTAAGTCACGTGCACCTATCACGTGATCTTCTTCTTCCCTTCTTTTAAATCGTTGTTACACAAAATCGATTAGGGTTTTAGGTTTCTCAAACGAGATTCATATGGCGCTTAGAGGAGTATGGCAGCTGAAGAAACTGGTAGTGAGCTATTGTAATTGGGGTGGTAGCAGTAGAGGCATAAGGTACCACGAATTGCTCGGTCTCTTTTACTTTAATTTGATTTCGCAATCTATGAGCCCTATATTCATTTATCATCGATATATCAATCTGCCACAATCATTTTTCCTGTAAATCAGTTTAGAAGGTCCAGACTTTGTATTTTTGTATGTATCAATGTGATTACCAATGCTATTTGCCCTCTGTGTGGGGGTGCAAAGTAATCAGTGAAATGTTAGGTACTAAGCATTTTCCTCTGATAATTCTGATGCAAAGCTTTTCCTGGTTTATTGTTGTTAAAACAGAGCCTTTATGGAATCAGAATTACCTGCAATGAAAGAGAAAAATCCGCAGCTTGAAGTGGTTACTGAGCTTTCCCGAGGACAACATCCTTATTTGAAGGGCATTTACAGTATTATTCGTTTCACCTCTTTATCATTTCAGCAGGCAATGCAAACTACGTACAATGATAGTTCTTAATATTAGCTATTTTACATACAATTCACAGGGAATAGAAATGAAAGAGTGGTTTGTGTGAAGAACATGGATCCTGAGGAAGTGCTTCTGAATGCAACTAGGTTGAGGAACTCTCTAGGAAGGAAAGTGGTGAAGCTGAGGACTAGACATGTCACGAAACACCCAAGTGTTCAAGGCACTTGGACTACTGCTGTCCAAATTCTGATACTCTCTTCTTCCTGCTACATAGTTTTCGAGTCTTCTTCTCTACTACTTGTTGTACCTCGAATGTTGCAAGTATCTGGATTGATGCTATCTATATTTTGATCCCAAGTTGTCTGTACTGTGACTTGGAACAAAGGTTTAGGCTTCAAATGTTTTGCATTTATGCAATATTTGAATTTGTACTCTGGTTGTTCTATAATAAGATTACTTCAGATTTATGGTAAGATTCACAATATGTCATTTAGTGTTGTCTAATACACAGAATTGTGAAAGAACAAAACCTTTTTCTTTCTTTGTTAATTGTCACAAGTATATCAGAAATCAGACAGACCCCTGTAGATATTCATCCTAATTAATGTTACCACATATACATGTAAAAAGAAAAATATATTCAACGGTTGATAACTTTGATTGACAGGAGCATAACAATTTGAGAAGCTTTTTGATTTTGGTAAATTAAGTTTTAGCTGATGTTTTCTGGTGGTGGAGAGGATGAAGCAGACTTGTCTATAGCACCTTGGTTACTTGAGGACGATTGTGACTTGAGATATGACAATGCAACTTCGAGCATCACATCCACTTCTTTCTTGTACTGTGTAAAGTATCAAAATCAATTGTATCAGAGAAACCTGATATCGCAGTTTCTTAGATTATTGAATGGAACAAGGACATTAAACTAACCTCGTCAATTGCCCCTGCTTTGATCTTTGATTGCATCAAACACCATTTCTTGAAATGCACACCTATCGATGAAGCCAATGGACATTTCACGTTTTACTCAACTACACATTGCAGCATAAGCAGATATCATTAACAGTTTGAAGATTACTTACCGACTCTTATATCTATAGCAGATGAAGTCTCGTCTTTAGCTTCCAAGCGCCATCGACAGTGGACCTGATATAAAAAACAAAGTTTATAAAGTATGCCAAAGTGTGTTAAAAAATATAAAATATATAAAATAAAGTACGCCAAGCTGAACTTGAATGAAGGATTACAAACAGAATAATAAACAATCATATTTCACTCATCTCTAATGTACCTCAAAGTAAGAACCAAAAGGAACATCATGTGGCTGTTGCACAGTTTCAAAAACCTGAAAGAAAGGAAGACAGGTAGTACCATCAGACATGACTTTTTTTGTTCTATTCAATTTGCTTATAGAGCCAAAACAACATAAGCAACCACTATATCCCACGAGGAAATATTTTCAGTGAATCATTCATACCAGCGTTTTTTTATCTGGTGAAAGAACATGATGCTGCCATTCCGTCACAGCAGTGTCTGGTGGAC